>JAZGTJ010001133.1:0-42132 GCA_036877575.1 Botia almorhae | reverse complement strand
CCCCTGCCAGCGGCTCCTGACGCGAAGAGGCCGGCAAAGTCTGGGGCCTTCCACGTGGTCGAGGGGCCGGTTTTCCCGGATGGAACTTCTCAGTCAGGCTCGGGTCCAGAATGTCTCCTGCATTGACCCATGACCGTTCCTTTGGACCGTACCCCTCCCAGTCAACCAAGTACTGGAGCGTACCACCCCGACGTCTAGAGTCTAGGAGTTCCCTGACTCGATATGCCTCCTCGTCATCTACCACGATCGGGGGGGTCTGTCCTTCGGGCGCTTCCTCAGCCTCCCTCTTCAGAGCGGCAGCCGGTTTGAGTAGAGACATGTGGAAAGTAAGAGAAATACGCTAGTTAGCAAGTAATCTGAGTCGAAATGAAACAGGGGTAATTTGTCTAATGATCTGGATAGGGCCTACATACCTGGGGCTCAGTTTTCTGGAGACCCAGGTATGCCTGGAGCGTAATTGGGACCGATTCGTCGATGTCTGTTGGCTTGTGTAGCTTGTCTCCTGACTGCATGTAGAAGATGATTGTGTGCTCTATTACAGGTTTCCTCGATTCTTTGTAACCACTCATTAAAGGCCGGAAGTTTCGTGGGTTCGCCGGACCATGCGAACAGAGGGGGCTGAAAACCCAGAATGCATTTGAAGGGAGTGATTCCAGTCGCGGGTTTCACCAGAGAGTTCTGGGCATATTCTGCCCAAAATAGATCTGCCCAAGATACTTGCTCCAGTCTGTTTGATTACTTTGACAGTAAGATCTCAAAAAACGTGTTATTTCCTGATTAAGGCGTTCTGTTTGATTGTGGGTGATAACCTGAAGTGAGACTAACATTGATACCTAAACCCGCGATGTGCAGCCAAGGTTGGTGGGGCGTGGGTAGGGGTTGTAATAGTCCTGCTGGGCATTGTTTGGGAATTTTTAACTCTGGCAAATGGTGCATTGTTTGATGTATAAGATGGTGTTGTGAACTAGAGATGGCCACCAGTAGCGGTTTCTTAATAGTTCAATGGTGGCATTGATACCTGGATGACCAGAATTAGATAGATTGTGGATTAAGGATAACAGTCAATTCCGAAGAGATTCAGGCACAAACGTTAGATTGGGTGGGCAGTTTGAGGGTGGGGGAACCTGACAATTAATGTGATCGATCTCGGTGGATATGTCCCACAGTACGGGTGCTATTAATAAGGAATTGGGAATAATAGGCTCATCTGGGTTCTCTCTAGGACTCCCCTCCTCCTGACGGGACAGTGAATCTGCTTTGATATTCTTAGTTCCTGGGCAGTATGTTACGTTAAACTGAACGTGGGTAAAAAAACAGGGCCCAACGTGCTTGTCTTGGGTTTAATCTTTTAGCACTACGTAAATATTCCAAATTCTTATGATCAGTAAGGACAAGAAACGGGTGCTTAGCTCCCTCTAACCAATGTCTCCATTCCTCTAGTGCTAATTTAATCGCTAATAGTTCCCTATTGCCTACATCGTAATTTCGTTCTGAAGGTGATAACTTTCTGGAGAAATACGCACATGGAAAGAGCTTGGGAGGTTCACCTTGATGTTGGGATAGGATTGCTCCTACCCCGGTGATGGAGGCAACTACTTCAACTACGAATGGTAGTTCAGGATCGGGGTGCTTTAAAATGGGCGCAGAAGTAAATCGTTCTTTCAGCTCCTGAAATGCACTTTGGGCTTGAGGAGACCATTTCAATTTTCCCTTATTCTGTTTGGTGAGGCTCGTTAGAGGAGCAGCTACCATGCTAAACCCTCTGATAAATTGACGATAAAAATTGGCAAAGCCTAAGAATCATTGAAATTCTTTTACTGTGTTAGGCTGAGGCCATTTAGTCTCTGACTCAACCTTGCACTCGTCCATTGCTACACCCTGCCCTACTGATTATGTATCCTAGGAAGTACTTGTTTTGTGAAACTCGCATTTCTTTAATTTCATGTATAATTGGTGTTTGATTAAGCGCTCTAGAACAGCCCTAACCTGTTTAATGTGCTCCTCTAATGACTCTGAATAGATTAGAATGTCACCTATGTAGACTATTACACACTTATCTAGTATGTCTCTGAATATATCATTCATGAAGGCCTGAAAAATGGATGGACTGTTGACCAGACCGAAGGGCATTACTAAATATTCATAGTGACCTGAGGATGTAGAGAATGCAGTTTTCCATTCGCCTCCCTCGCGGATTCAATGAGATTGTAGGCGCTGCGGAGGTCTAATTTATTATAAAACTTTGCCTGACGTAACTGCTCAAGTGCTGAAGGGACCAAAGGCAATAGATATCTAAACTTAATAGTTATGTCGTTGAGTGCACGATAATCGATACAGGGCCAAAGAGTGCCGTCCTTCTTTTTAACAAAAAAGAACCCAGATGAGGGGTCTGATAAATCCCTTTTCTAACTCTTCCTGAATATACTTATTCATGGCTTCTGATTAAGGTTGTAATAAGGGGAAAATTCTGCCTTTAGGGGGAGATGCACCGGCAACCAAATCTATGGAGCAGTATACTGGGCGATGAGGTGGAAGCTGAGACACCTTCTTTTTACTGAAAAACTCGCCTAGGTCACGATAGGGCTCAGGGATTTGAGGGTCTAGAGGAATAGAGAGTTCAGAATTATGATTAGGGTTGACAGGGGACATACAGTTCTAAAGACAGTGGGAGCTCCATTGCTTGAGTTCACGCTCTCTCCATGAGATGACAGGTTCATGTTTCTGTAACCAGGGTAGACCTAAAATGACATTGTGGTGAATAGAAAGAATGACGTAAAATTGTATCTGTTCCACATGTAAAATTCCAACTGTGAGTGTTAGAGATATGGTGAGCTTTGCGGATCCCTTCCCTCCTAACGGGTGTCCGTCTAACGCCTCCACTATAAGAGAACAATTTGGAAGAGAGAAAGCGATATGGTTTTTCAGAGCGCATTCTATAGACATGAAATTCCCCGCTGCCCCTGAGTCAATCAAGGCATTAGTAGTTATGGTCTGGTCGGCAATGGATAGTGTAACTGGCAGAGAGAAGATGACATTGGGAGTGTGTGGTGTGGTAGTTGAACTCATCAATCGTTTCTCAGAACGAGGTCGTACCGGGCATGACAGTCTCAGATGGCCTGCCTCACCACAATATAAACACAGATGATGCTGTACACGGCGGGCTCGTTCCTTCTGGGACAGGTGAGTAAATCCTAGCTGCATGGGTTCATCAACAGGTTGATTAGCAAAGGTAGAAGTTTGTGAAGTAGGCTTTCGGGAACGTAACAAATTGTCAATGTGAATAGTCAATTCAATGAATTGTCCCAGATTTCTTTCCTCATCCTTACAAGCTAATTCAGACTGTAGTTCCGGATTCAGACCTTGACAGAAAATTAACTATAGTGTGCAGCTAATGTTCTAAACTTAAGTGCGTATTCTGCCACGGTCATTCTGCCCTGATTAATACACATTAGTTCCTCACCCGCACTCTTACCTCCAGCGGGATGTTCAAAAACCTCTCGGAAGTTTTGTAGAAAAACGTCATATGAATCAGTTGAGGAACTGTAAACGGCGGTGGCCCAATCCAATGCCTGACCCATCAGTAAAGAGCAAACAAACGCTATCTTGCTGGAATCATTAGGATAAAGTGTGGGTTGTTGTGACACAAACAGGGAATAAAAATCCTTTGCACTTATTAGGATTACCGCCAAATTTCTCCGTGCGGAAGCGTGCGGATCCATATGCAAGTTAGTTTTAATGACAAGGTCAAACACAGCAATAATCACAAAACGTGAATCGGGCAGAGGTCAGGGCAGGCAGTAAACAATCGTTAACAGTAATCAGGCAGAGAATCAAGGGCAGGCAAATAACACTCACAGAACCGGCAAACAGGCACAACAGAAGAAGGCGGCAAAGAATCAGAGTCTGTTTAAATAATCCAAGTCGGTACACAGAAAGGCAGTCAGGAATAACGCTCAGAATTGCAACCATAGTAAACAAGACTTTGCACTGAAGAAACGTTAGTCTGATTTATATACGGTAGGTAATGATGATCAGGTGTATAGCCGGAAGTAATCACAAAGCAGTGGAGGATGATGGGAAATGTAGTTCTGGATGTGGATATCAATATTCCGGTGATGGCTTCCTCTGCTGTCGCGGTGGAGAGGGTGCTGGAGCCTCCACCGTAACACTTATATTTTAAACTCCTTATATTTAAAGAAGCTAAACAAATCCAAATAATGACGTAAGTGACAGCATAGTCAGCTTTTGTGGAGTCTAGATCATTGACATTGGTATGGTATGTCCCTAAAAAGTAACAAACATAATGTTAATATCTTCAGATGGAGCAAAGTTTCATAAATGTGCACTTGATGTCCACATCAAAAAACTTCTTGGTATTTTCAAGAATCTGTCCTTGGACCACTTAAAACCCAGAAGCCCATCTCATTAATAAAAATGTGGGCGGAAAACCTTAGATCTGCTTCTTAGTTCGTTCCAATTAATCTTGTGTCTCAAGCTCCTAAGAATTCAAGGATAAGCAGAGGCACCTTGAAACATAAATAACTAGCAAGCATTGCAATTTAAATTGTATCATATCTGTGTAAATCTCTCTGACGGGTATTACTGTTGATCTTGATATAGGGCCTATTAGGCTTCGCTTTTAGCAAAAACTATCAACAGTTTTATCTCAGCCTCCTTAATATGATATCAAGCCAATCAGATCTAAAAATCCATTGCCATGGTGACACAACAAACAAACCTCTCTATATCTGAGCAGGAAATAACCTGTAAAAAAATCAAAGGTAATTAAGTCAGTGCTTCCCGTTGATGTGGTCAATGAAGGGGATTATATCCACTGTAGCCCAATGCTCCTGAAGGCACAATGTTATTCTGTTGAAGAAGCCCTAGGAACCTGACAGGTCTTTGGAAGATGGCATAAATATTTATATTAACTAGGTTCTTACATTTAATGACTTGTCAGCTTGCCTGTGCAAACATCTTTTATGATGTTAGGGTAATTTGGGTGGCTGCATACTGTCCCAGGTCAAAATAGTTCAATGAATGAATGTTATTCTGGTCTCTAGATATGCTCCAGTCAGATTCCTTGTTCACTATAAGCCTAAAGCATTATTTATAAATAAACAATAACTGACACACATTTTTAATGTTCGGATTCTTAATCTAAGCATATACTCCACTTTTCAGCACAATGGCAACCCCCAAAATGCCAACATGCCAAAATGTTCCCAATGCAACAGAATATAAAATACTACGTAAGTCTCCCAATCCTGTAATTTTGCACAAAAAGCATAATGATACAAGTTATAATTTAAACATTGTACTATACTTATCCTATGCAACGCATGCTGGACATTTGTTGGGAACTGGAAACACTGTGTTACCAGCCCTTAAAGCTGAGGTGTCATTTGTTTTTGCTGTTTTTCTTCAGAAAACTCCCGCACCTGATGCTTTGCTGCCTTAGATTTTTTCTGAAAAGCCTTCTGCTGTTTTCAGTTATGAAATATCCTTGTGGAAAAGTAACAGGCTATAAAATTCACACAGTGAGCTAATTAAAAGAGAAGAGACATGAGGGACCCACAGGCACTTCTGGGGGTTCTGATACTGTTTCTCAAGGCAGAATCTTTTATGTGCGTGTCTCACTTTAAAACTTTATACCAACTCTTACAAATAACACTACTGTACATGCACAAAAGCAATTGGTAACATTTTTTCCACCCAACTAGAGGTGAAAAAACATTTTATGAGTCCCTCCACTACCAAAAAATGTTCTTTTGGAAATGCGCATGGTACTATGAGATCTGTTTGAACATACTACAAAATGTATCGCAATAAGCATGTTATATAAATATGGTATTTTTTATAAACTGAGATTTTTCATCTTTGTACTATGATACAACTGATTCCCAACGTTAGGGACATTTGTAAATCATAAATGAAAACACAAAAATGTTGTAATATTTTAAATGCATACTACAGTTATGTTTTGCACGCTTTATTATAGCACTTCATTAAACCCAGACGAAACCCCCAAACTCTGGGAAACAACATTTCCCCCTATAACGCACAGCGTGATATCCTGTACACACACAGTGTCAACTTATGGATGTCAACTTAGGGATGTGTGTGTTTTGTTAAAGTTGTTATTCAAACAGAGCCAGTTTTGCAAGTACCTACCTTCACCTGTACTTAATACACAAACAACCTTGCCAAAGCAATGTGGTGGTCCTTTTTAATGCATATCAGACTTTAACACTGCAGATAGGTGTGAAAGTAAGGTCACTCCTTTAACCAGTGAAGTGTAGACTGACACGGAACTATATAAACCTATTTATAACACGCAAGCGACGGTATGAGTAGATGTGTGGAAGATAATTCAGACCCCACTTGAAAGGTCAGTCCTGTGGCTGTCTGCCTGCAAAACGCCTTTCATCTCTCAACCAAATGTCAGCAGGCTGAGCCGGTCTCAATCATCTTTTAAAAATCTGGTTTCTTTTTCAAACCGCGCTGTATCCTTTTGTTAAATGTTTAAAGCAGCTCAAATTTATTTATTTTTTTAAAAAGGATCTGTTTGGCAGCATAATGGTAAAAATACAAAGAGTTTCAGATTGTATTTTTTGATAGAGCACACAGAATGATGTCAAAACATCATATTATTATAAACATTATATCATGTAACATTATATTCCTTCTTTGGGAAGAGGTTCTTAAGGTAGTAATTCGGCTTATATAAAACCCAAAGCATGAAATGTTCTGCCTTTGCTATCATTGCTAATTCTTCTGCCAGACGATTAGGTGCTAAAACAGGCGTAATTTCACTGATAATAAGCAGCGCTTCATAGAAACTGCTGCGCGAATGTCAAAGATGACACATAATCTGTTATTAGCCTTTAGTTTTCATGCAGTCTATGACGACACTGTGACTGCTCACTTATTTAAAGAAATTAGCTGTGAAATATTGAAGAAATCGGCTTGTTTTTACATCAACAATGATTGCATACGATTCCAACCTGAGGCACTGCATGAAATCAGCTCCTTTAATCTGCTGAAAACATGAAATAAGGATCATGCAGAAGATTATTTCTTGCTTGGATGGTCTTACAAAGACTGAGAACAGGAACACATATAAAATACCTGTTGTTGTGGAAGCCTGTAGAAATTATGAGCATGGTAACCAACATTTATTGTTATTTCTGTACAATCATACAACATATCATACAACTGCATAGCAATTTTACAATCTTTTTGATTTTGATAAATTTTTGATCACACTAATGTTACACACTAATTAATAACTAATGTTACCCCCAGCACCATATAAAAGGACTTCGCGCAAACACACACACACACACACTTTAACTTCATCATTGCTGGTGCTGCCCATTCAAATTCATCTGCTATCCGACTTCACTATTGTTAATAGTGTTCAATTGTTTTTACTTACCGGTCCGTTCATAAAACAGTTTCCACTGTTTCATTGTAGCAAGTACCTTGGTAAATATTGTATTTACTAAAGCCATGCTTTTCTTGGTCTTTTTGAGTACTCAAGTATTCAACAAAAAAGGAATACTACAGTACTGTTTTTGGGTGACAAGTGAGAAAATGGTAACTCTGGTAATATGTTTATATTTCAATAACATGTCAAACCTACAGTCATCTAACAATGATAGTGTGATTAATTTCACGTTCTTACCTCAAATCATTCTAAATAAAATAAAATGATATTTTCAAGCTCATCATTCAATTCCCTAATTATAACCATGGTCAAATTTGGTCAGGGCTAAAATTAATTAAAATAAACAGTGGAATCCGCAGGCATGTGGGTCACGTTCCTGAGGCTAAACAAACGTCCAGCTGAGAAAACGTGATCAGATTCATTAACTACATGCAACACACAAAAATCTTGGGCTGGGCTTTAAAAAAACCTCATCTGTGTCTATAGAGTTCTGTTTTGAAAGATGCACTGAAAACTGACATGCACCTTGAAAAGCTGTTACTAAGCTGTCAAACAACACATCAGCAGGAACCGCTGGCATTTATTGATCAGGGGTCATGGTGGGCCAACATTAGCAGTAACAAAGAGGGAGACAAAGAAACACACAGAAGCGAGACAGAAACGGTAAATAAAAATGATATATCAAACAAAAAAACATAGCCATTAGCATCAATCTTTAAGCTGTTCTTTGGCCTGTTTAATCACATACAGTAGATTCTGCAGAGAAGACCGCGGGTGTCTCTCTGTCTCCAATCTTTGCTACAAGGTCTCAGGCTGAAAACATCATTATACATTTTTACGAGCAGTGGCATTCTCCGCTGGCTGCCCTTTAAGACTGTTTTCTCAGAGGTCGAGCTCAGGGAGAGTCCCACGGTCGACAGGAATCTTAAACAGGTTGGTCTTTGTTCAGGTGCTCCAGAAGATACAATAGATAAACAGTCATTTTAACTCCTAATGCTTTTATAAAGGTCATTTTTATTATGCAGAACAACTCTATGTCTCCATCATAAATGTATTAATGGGTAAGCGCACCCATAAAATCAGTCATCATTTACACACCTTTATGTTGAAGGGCTGCCCGATATAAATCATATGAATGCCCAATGTGAATGCATTATTTAAATTACATATCTCGTTTTTCTTAAATATATTCTTAAATACAAAAGAATGGGACCCTATCATATAGGTTTGGAACAACATGAGAGTAAGTAGACACATCTTATAAAAAGTTACATAGCCTCCTGTCCAAAAACAAAATAAATGTATAGCTTACTATATGTTTAAGACAGGTACTTTTAAATTAAAAAAAAAATAATACAATAAACAGAAAAGTTATTAATGACAAATACCAAGACAGGCAGCAGAGAATAACTGACACTTACCAAGACGAACATCAGATGGCAAAACTGGTTGAAGCTTTCGGGCCTTGGTGCACAAGTAAGAACTGGGGGTTTTAATGCGGCCTGTCTGATGTCCTGGTTCAATTTCCCCTAGCCGGGTTTTAAACTGTATGCATGCTCCTAAAACACTGGTGACTTTTGATATTGTGCATCCAAGAGAGAGAAAAGAGGAGGAACTTTCCTCTCATGTGAGCTGTCTGCCAACAAAGTCATCATCTCCTGCTACACGCTTGTTGCTATGGAAACCCCTTAGATAGCAGGTGAAGATCATGACAGGGAACCCCCCCCCCTCCCCTCAAAGAACAACGTTTCAGGATAAGACCTGAGTGTGTCAGATGACAGCTCACTAGCTGAGAGGAAAACAGCTTTAAGGGACTTGAAGGAAATCAAACTTGAGGGAAATCAAACACACATCGATAGTTACAGAAAACTCAGCTAACCTCACATCTACATGACAGATATCAACAGCCCTTGCAAAACTCACCATAATGCCAGAGTGTTGCTATGTGATTGTTAAGGCATTATGGAAGGTTTCAGATGCATTCCTGAGTGGCTGACAGGAGGTTCTGGGAGGTTGCTTATTGGTACAAGTTAACAAAGCCCACCTTCAAGGTTCTATGATAATCTGGTCCTTGATATGGCTTGGGTCATTTCCTCTATGTGCTAGGCGAAAATCCACTGCTGAATAAGCAGCACTATTTGATATAGAGTATCAATCATAGCGCAAACAATTATGAATTATGCACTCAAGTTTAATACTTAAAGTAAAAGGATTGACCAAATAATAAAAATGAATAATAGCAGCTCTGCGATGTGTGTTGTATGGAAACACAGATGTCTCATTTTTTAATAAGCAAATTACTCACTGCTCTGTACGTTCAAAGAACATGTAGGGCCTACATCTGACCTACATCTAAGCATCTCCCCTGGTACATCATCACACACTACGATAACTGAACGCACGAGCCAGATGACAGAAATGTTCAGACTGGCGGTAACCATGTTTCAGACAGACATAGTTCTGACTGTAAAATAACTAATGTGAGCACTTGCCAACTTCAAAATGCCTTTGTAATGCTCTGACAGTCATTATTTAAAATAAAACATCTCTCTCTACTTTTGTCTAATTTGGGCACTGACTGGTACAAATGGACATGCATCAGTCTCTGTCAGACACAGTGGTCATTTTGCCCTGCTGGGCTGAACTTTGATTGTTGATCACGACTTACAAAAACAATTTAGACCTGCCAAGAGTGTTTTCTGTTTATTTCAACCTCTGTCATAATATCAAATCTGATTAAAAGAATTAGAAGCAGGTAGTTACCAAGTGAAGAACTCCTTCCTCAAACTTACGGCTTTCCTTTAATTTGGGTGTTTGCCCGCTGATGGCAGCGAGGTTGCCATGGAAACAGCCAAAACTTATCATGGAGGAGAAGATGTGTTTTATTACCAAGTAAGGCTTGAAAGCCCAAATATCTGTAATACAAACCAAAATTGTTTTAATTTAGTATAGAAACACAGAACCAGACTTTCCTGGGAAACTTATAAAAATCAAGCAAATTTCACAAAAGCTGTCAGTGGGTGAAAATGACAAAGAAAGAAAAAGGAAATTATTACACAAAATAAATGAAGGAAAATTATTGCAACCTTATTATCAAGAAAACAAAGCATATTCTCCCTGCAAATCTCATTATGGTAATAAAATGGATTTTTATCTGTGTAATAAAATTACACACAAAAAAATCATTCTTGTTATTGAATTCCAAAAATAAATGATATATTATTTTAATTATAAATCATTGTAATATAGTACATTTTTTCATTTAAAAAAAGTTTAATAGCCAAATTCCCTAAAAATTTAATGGTCTAAAAATTATTATTATGCAAAATATGACCTTGACTTCACACAGTTGTTTAGTTTTCCCAAAATTCCCTCCTGTCTAAATCACCAGCTAAATTGGTTTGAGATTTGATAGCTATGTTGAAAAACACCTACATTTGATGTATTACAAAAGTTTAGGGGGGCAGTTTTTTTCCTAAACCTACTTGAATGTTTGTTTGTGTTATGCTAATATTATCCATTGTGTGTCTGCAAATACCATAAGACACGAAGCCCAGTTATTTAAGAATGAAATTTTAAAAGAGTTTTTTTTTAAGAATGAGACATACAGCTGGTTCAGATTTGGACAATCTCTCTTTCTTTTTCTCTTTTAGGATTCATGCTAATATAAGCATAATAATTAATCAGGGTCACTCAACAACTTAAACAGGGCATTCTGGGAAATTGTTCTTCATAAAATATAAATTATATACAAATGTCTATAATTGGCATTTGAAACATTGAATAGATAGTGCTGTCAGATTTCTGTAAATATTGTGCAACAAATTTATAGGTAATTCAAACTAAAGTAAAATGCATCATAATGTACTACACTTAACAATTAAAAAGGAATGATTTGTATTGTTATTCTACCTACTTTAAGCTCATTTTTGATTGCCGACTTTGGCATCTTGTTGCACCTGGACACGGCCTGAGACACAGTTGAGATCTCTCCTGCAACAAGCCTAGAGGTAACACGTGTGCGATTACCTGGTACCCTAGGAATAAATTTTAGATCTCCATTTGATCTCAATTAATTCACATATAATTCACATATATTCATATAATTAATAACTGATTGTAAAGATTTTTAAAGAGATCCTATTTGTTAGTTTTCTTTCCTGTGGAAAGGGGGCCTGACCCTAAACATATAAAGAGACAAAGAGAAATGAAGTCTAAG
The DNA here is from genome assembly GCA_036877575.1 of Botia almorhae. Taxonomy (NCBI): domain Eukaryota; kingdom Metazoa; phylum Chordata; class Actinopteri; order Cypriniformes; family Botiidae; genus Botia; species Botia almorhae. The sequence continues at coordinate 30,460 of JAZGTJ010001133.1, read as the reverse complement.
TCTAATTTGAGAAAATATCAAAGACAATATCTGAGCCAATCAACTTAATAATACATGATTTTCTCAATACTGAATTGTTCTAAAAAACTGAAAAAAGCAGATGGACAGAAACAAAGTTTATTTCAGTTCAGTTATCTGTGATGTGATGTTTACTGTGAGCTCTCTACACCCTTGGACCGTGGTGATTTATTTGTACTCCTTCAAAGAAATTGTATACACATAAAAGACAGATTTGGCATCTTCACTACATTGTCACTGTTTGTCATCCATGGGAAAACAGGTGTTGCCCCTAACTTTCATTTCACCTGAGCCCTGTGGTCCAGGTTATTTCAGGATTTATTGATGTCTGAATCTCCACTGCATGGAGACTTCCTGTTCCTGTCCTCTCATCTGCCTCTGACAGCTTTACATGAGGGCCCTTTGGTCACTACCGTTTTTATGCCTGCACACGTCAATGCACCATCTCTGGCCTGCATCCCTCTAGGAATAACCAATCAGAGTAGAATCACTCAGGGAACAGGTGGAACACACAGGTTACAATCAGATTCCTCTTTCCTCTGAAACATCTGAGGCTGCTCCAAAGCCGAAAGAACATCCGCTGGCTTTCCTGCAAGGTCTCAAAATCTATTTAGAGAGCTGCTAGTTTACCATCATAATGAACCATCACAATTTAGCCTTTGAGCAAAGCATTTAACCCTGGGTTGCTCTGCAGATTGTCCCTGAGATAAGTTCATGAACCATCATCACATGAAAGCAAAGAAATTCGGCACTGTTTTAATAAATTACATTCCAAAGATTCAACCATTGACCCAAATGTTCTCTAAATTTCTTTAGGGACATAATTTTATTCAATCAACCATATAAAAAATACAGTTTTCTTTTAAAAACCTGACAGCAATTGGGTATCTCAATGTATAGTCCCAGATTTGATGAGGTTCTCATTACTGGGTGTGGACCAGGGGCATGACCAGCTGTCAAGAGTGGTGATTTATCCCACATCAAATGGGATCCAAAAAGGTTATACTGCTGCCCATCTCCATTTCGTTCCACCACACCCCTCCATGCCCAATACCCATAACTAACCCCCACCCCTTCGTTCACCACTACCCAATCTCCAGCAATGTCTTGTGGTCCAGCATGGCTGTGAGCAGTGGCTTAGCTACCCAATTACCCACAGAGGAGAACAATGAGCTCAAAATAACAGCGAGTGAGAGACGAATTCTGGCCCCTCTGACGTCAGACTAGCCATGGCAACTTGCCGCTCTGATGAACCTGCCCACAGACATCAAACATTCCTTTTATTAAGATCAAAGGTTCCATCCTACCAAACTGGAATTACTTTCAGATTTCTGCACAGCTCATCTGTGAATGCTAAGAGATATGGACCAGCATGTAGTGCACGCATGCGTCAAGTCATTACATATATACATATGTATATGCATATGCGGAAACTGAAATCTAGAATGTAAAAGAAATATACAAGATATACAAGCCAATTCCAGATGGGCTTCAAAGTAAAGAATTATTTATCAATGATAAATCACTGACAAATCATACAGATTGATTTGTCAATTCATCTGCACTCTTTGTAGTTAATTTCTTCAGAGGAACTTAAAGGAAAACATTTGAGACAAAGTTAATACTTTTGTGAGCAATGACAGTGAATCCTCAATGAAATATCCTTTGGGTCTCTTGCAGTCATACAGAACATTTATGCTGATCGATCAGTCTTTCTGACACTCTCTGCCAGCAATGTTTACAACTAGTGGAAAGCAATATGTATATATTTTGTCTCTGGTGTGCTGGATAGAGGAAGTGTACTGTGTGTGTGTGTGTGTGTGTGTGTGTGAGAGAGAGAGAGAGAGAGAGAGAGAGAGAGTTCCTTCTGGGTACGAATGACAAATCAAATCTAATTCATCATGTTGCTTGCCAGAGCTTCTCATCACCCTATCAGTGTGTACCTGGAACACACAAATACACACACACACACACACACACACACACACACACACATTTACTTATCTATCTTAATGGGGACATTACATAGACTTCTATTGTTTTTATACACAACTAGTTATAAACAATTTAATCTAACCCACAATCTAACCCTAACAGAAAACATTCTGCATCGCCAAAAGGAGATTTTGTTAGAATTGTCAAGTTTTGCTAACTTTTGGGTACAAATCTGTCCCCATTATATGGTTAGTAAAACACCCCATACACACACACAAACACTTGCACACACACACACACTTTCTCTTGCCCTTTAACTGATTCAAACTCTTCTAGGACATGACAGACAAACTGACAGACAGAGATGACATGCATGTAAGTGGCCAGAGACAGTGTATAAACCCTGAGGACAAACGTTTCACATAAAGAGTTACACATTTTCAGAACCTTCAGTAAACAAAGCAACAAACAAAGAGGTTACTGGTAACAGGTGACTTAAAGCCACTAAAAGGCAAGTTGGAAATCGCAAGGGAAGGACACCAGAGGCCATTTTTTATGGATGTCAATGGGGGAGAGGATTCACTATGCAGAATAAACTGCTTTTGTGAGAAAACAGTTAATCATTTAAGAAACAGACAGCCTGTCCACTAATCTTCGGTGTTTTACATTAAACAATACCTTTGTTGGGAACTGTATGTAGGTTTATTTTAGGCAGAATAGGAAATCCCACAGTTATCTATTATGTATCTATTATGACTGCCGTATATGCTAATATAATGTATTATAATGAATATAAGGGAAATAATATTTAATTAAAAGTTATATTGTTACACTGTATATTGTTTAATGTAAATAGAAGTGTTCTGTTTATGACACTTCTGGTTTCAACAAGTAAATCAGACTTGACATGTCTATTATGACTGTCTAATAATGCTAATAACATAACATGTCTTAATGAATAAAAGTAAAAAACAATTAAAGACTTATAAAAGGTTACCTAAATAAAAGGTGTATTATTTTGTTGGCTTGCAGATTTCAACAGTTAAGTTACAATGACATTTTAGTGACTAATATCACTGCCCAATTAAGCTGTTTTTTAATGAGCAGATTAATATCTAATCTTATATTATAACTGTAATTGGTAAACTGTAACTGTAATTGTCATTAAAGTCTGAATGCCTGCTAATGATGTCATTGTCGTATTTATTGGCTGATGTTCCTCACACGATTGAAGCTGACTGTTATAATTTCTACAAAGGTACATTAGCTGAGTCTTCCATTTAACTATATTAAAAGAACAGAATCCCTGGGTAACTGGTGCTGGATAGAAATAAACATAAATTATCTTTAAATATTACATATTTTCTTGAGTAATTTTACACACCACATTTCTGTAGAAAAAAACTAATTGTTACCCCTAGACAACAATGAGACTAACTGGAGAGCAACTGAAAGCACTGTATAGCTTCAGAAGAGACCTCAGCAGCGTCTCAAACTATGCTGAGATTTGCCAGGACCCCAAAGTCTGCCATGAATTTAAAAATTTTTTTATTCAATTCATCCAAGAGCAAATTATCTTAGCTGTAATTTGTACAATAATTATATAGTTTTATTCTCATACTGAATGTCAATATTTATTAAAATTAGAATACTTAAAATATTAAATACTTATTATATTTTATCATTGCTCAGTAGTGTTTGTCTTGTTTGGGTCTCAGTTATTTCTCCCTAAATTCCCTAAAATCTCTCCTGAGCAGAGTCACGAGTGTCACGTAAAGCTCCACCCCGCTGTCCTTTCTAAGGTCATGTTTGTCATGTGTCATGAGTGAAAGATTAGAGATGAATCTATTAAATTGATTTCCTGTATGTTGAGTGAGTCTGTGACACACATATAAAGATGATGCAGGTCAAAATAACCAAAGGGAAGAAATGGCCCTGCATACAGATGCAAGAAATAAACAGATGAAAAGCTGAGCATGGTGGCATCTCCAATTTACACTTGATCTGATCTTTCTGCACTGTAATGGAGCAACATACAACAACGTGTTTTGCCCCAGTAGACAGAGGTAGCAGAAGCAAAGCAGTAGAATAATTGTAAAGCAGGCAGAAGTCGGGGCAGGCAGCAAACAATCAGAATCCAAAACACAATCCAAAGTCAAGACAGGCAGCAAACAGTGAAAAAAAACAACAGTGGTAACAATCCAAATCAAGGGCAGGCAGAGAACAATCGATAAACAGTAAACAGTCCAGATCATACATGAAAAAAACAGCAGGGAAACAATAGGGAAAAATGCTTAGAATTGACGCACGTGGCAAATCAAGACTTCAAGACTAAATGTCCGGTTATAAAGGCAGCGGTGATAAGGAACAGGTGGCAAACAGGAAATGATCAGCGGCAGGTAAATTGCATTATGGGAAATGTAGTTCGCCAGGACTCCTGTCAGTTTTCTAGAGAGGGTTTCCTCTGGTGGCGCGACGTAGAGGAGGCTGGAGCCTCCACCGTAACAATGTGGACCCATGTGAATGTCAGGGTTCAATTTTGTGGAAATCTGCTGCGCTCCGCTGACCCGAAACTCAGAAAGGAAACTAATTAAATTTCAGTCAGGCATTAGAATGGTGGTGCAGTGGGCTGTGCACATATAAGAGCTGCTGGTTTACAGGGACCCAGGTTCACGTTGGGCCTGCATATGTAGCCCTTTGCTCTCCTCTGTGCACTCTAAAATTTGAAAAATAATGACAGAAAAACCGGCTTAAGGTTGACACCCATAAGACTAAACAAATTTTGTTTGAAGATTGAGGGTGTACTCAGACTAGGCACAGTTGTCTTGTACCAAGCCCGAGCATGATTGTCTAGACCAGAGCTTGGTTAAACAAACCACATCCGGGCACAAAGTGATCACACTAGTCAAATGAACCAGGTTCTCTGGTGCTATTCCGAGTGCCTGGTCTAAGTACACACTATATTATAAGAAAAAGCTCTACTCTGATGAGCTTATCCCTAGATAGAGTTTGAGGTTAAGTAACAAACACAGAAACACTGCAGTATTATTCAAACTGAGAAACTAATATTCCTCAGGAGATTGTGACTCATTCTGACTGTGGATTCTTCTGTGTTTTTTACTTGACTGACAGGTATAACTGAACCAAACAGTCCTGAATATCTCAGCCACACATATCTCCTATGGATCCTGCTGTAGGTTCCCCACAGAGTATCTAATCAAACCTAAATAAAACCATCTAATACTCCATATGTAATGATAATAAATGGCTTTAAAGCTAAGTTGTTGTTACCAACAACAACTCAGCTTTACAAAGCATCTATCATTATCTCATTTGAGCCAACAGCCTTCAAACATGCTTGAGTTTATAAATCTAATGAATTGTCAGTTAATAACTATGTCTAGACAAAATCTACACTCTTCTTAGTAGCTGAAAGCATGAACAAATTAGATAAAATATTTACTAGACAAACATGTAAAGGTCAGGAAATAAAATACTTATATTAAAAGAATTTAATTAGTGGACCATCTTGCGGATTTCTATGCAAGCAGATTCTGTAAGAAACTGTTTATGGCACAACTCAACACACCAAAATCTTTATACTGCTCTGTCTGGGATAGACTTCAGACTGTCGTGTCAAGTTCTGAAGTTCTACCGCCTATATTGTTTGCTTTCACAGTTTAACAAATGATCCATTTTAGGAAACGACTGGCTTGGAAGATCATAGAATCTCTGATGTACCTCATCGACTAATCGAGACCAATTCTGGCAGGATTGTTTGAAACTGGCATTCTTTTGACTTTCACAGGTTTGTTGGACATAATTCAATCCAGAAAATCATCCAACTATGTGATCAAATTGGCACTGGTGAAATCGGCCAAAGAAATAATAATTTAGGGTATCATATCCCAGAATAAGAAATACATTTGATCACTTTAGACCTGAAGAGGCATATTTTGGGATCTGTCTGAAAAAGCACTGCCAGACCACCAGGTGGATCATATTTATGGACACCAGACAGAACTGAGTGGTTCTCCTCTGCAAAATCCTGCTTTCCTACCAATAAAATCTGCAGTATAACCTCTCTTTTTCTGTCACCTTTATGTTCTGTCTTCTTTGTTTTTTCATTCATGTGCTCTGTGTTGCTTTCGTTCTCCTGGTTAATTTGAGTTAATAATCTTGTTAATTAGTTCTTTTTGGGGGGATTTGAAACTACCTCCCACTCCAGTCCCCTTCCCTGAACTAAACCCCCCTAAGACTGCTACAGGAAATACTATGGATAACCCAGTACCACCCTGTATCCTACCCACCGAATGGTTCCTGGATATTCTGCTGGTCCTACCCAGCTCCTTGGCTGCCTCCCACTCAGATTTTTGGCTCCCTTGTTTTTGCTGGTTCTGCCCAGCTCATTTACTCCTTTGCCCCTGCTGGTTCCATCCAGTTAGTTGACTCCTTAGTCCCCATTGGTGCCTTTTAGCTTCCTTGGTCCCCAAGCTTTGCCCTACTTTTTGGCTCTCTCCACCCCTTAAGAACATATAGTTCAGTTGGTGGGTCAAAGCTCCTCGGCTCCACCCTCACTGTAGGCCCCCTCCAGCTTCACAGCTTCACCTTGGACTCCTCCACTAGCTCAGCTTTGTCAGACAGATTTCTTGGCGCCATCGCAGGCCTCCTGCTCCATAGCCCCACCATGCTCCATTAGCCCTGCAGATTCGCCTTGGCTCTGTGCTCTTTCGACTCCACTGTGGTCTGTCAGCCCTCAGGCTCCAGTGGGCTCAAGTACGTAACAGATCATTGTCACTACTTTAGCTACATTTGCAACAGTAAGTTATAATAATGATTTATAGTTTGAGCTGTCAAGTCATATTTCGCAGGAAATGTTAGTTTGGCTTCATTTGCCTTCAACACACATTAAAAAGTGGAGAGGGCGAGGCAGAAGTTACAGATTGCAGCTTCCACTTTTCTTTTTTACATTTTATGTTTTAAATTTTAATGTGGTCTCAGACTTTAGGACTTCACTGTATTTAAAATCAATCTACAGGTTACTGCACTAATTGTGACTACCAGGAAAAGAATGATGTTTCATGATTTTAGATGACACTAAAACTTTCACAGGGTTTGTGGCTATAGTCGAACTTTAACCTGTACGTGTGTTTAAGTATTAATCCAATCAGGATACTCAATCTCCAAAACTTATTTAATAATAACATGTCTGTCTCACAGCACAGGGACTCGGGCCTGCCGGAATTGATGTGTTTATTGCTCTGTGTTTTCTGCATGAAAGAAAAATCCATAACTGTTCGGGCAGAGAGCAAATTGATCCTGGCAGTGACGTTTCAAGAGCTGTTTTCGCACTGATCGTATTACAGACAATGAGCATTCTGGTTTTCCCTCAGCAGACTGAGAATGTGTTTTCTACATTTATTTTGGATATATTCAGTGTTATTCAGCTAGAGTTTCAAATGTAAGCTCATTTGTTTTATACAGACTCTTTGATTCTTCTCTCTGTAAGTTAAATTAGAGAGGTAATTTTTCCTTCTGGGAGCTACAGCCAGTGGAGAACTACCATCTGTGTAATGAATTGTCAGACAGAGAGAGAGAGACGCAAAGAGAGAGACAGAGGGAGAGAGCGAGAGAGAAAGAAAACAGTGCTGATAAAGCTACATTACACATAACTTAAAGTCACGGTACTCCATTAAACAAGTTCCTACATAGCCTGCAAGCAAGCTGCTAACATAAAAAGTAGAAAACTAAAATTAAAAAATTTAAGAACACAATTTTTATGAGCACATTTTTCAAAACACATAACTATTAGACAACATTCTCTATTTCTGTGATAAGAGCCGACTTTACCACTAGCATAAAACTAAGATCACAGTAAAGAGATAAATTTGACAAATGTACATAAAACACATTAATAAAACACTAACTTGAAAACATCTAGTTTTATACATCTAATTTACAAAAATGGTGATAAGACACACCATTTAACAAAAATTCACCTAGAATATAGTCATATAGAATATAACCATAGAAAAAGCATGTACATACAAATAGTATATATAGTATAATATGTAACCAGAATGTGCACAGTGAAACTGTATCTTTCAGTGTTTGATTGCATTTGAACAGCCCTCAGATAAAATCAGCCATCAAGGGGCTAATAGAGTTACAGCAGGGGTAACAAACTGCCAAACACTCCAGTAGATTATTAACCAAGAGATAATGTCTGCTGTTCCATGCCCCTAAACCCCATCCACAAGTGAAGACCACAGCACACAGAGGTCAAAAGAGCACAACCGACACATTGACCTCACTTATGCTGGTGGACAAACTGTACCTTTTTAGATTCCTGTTCATTTTCTAGTTCTTTGACACCATCTGTCATATATCCTGAAACCAATGTGCTAATTCGCAGAACCAATAAAGGAACTTCAGAAATATTTATAATCTTCAAGAGAACTGTACAGCACATTAAGAACTCTGTACAGCCAAAAGTAATTTATGATAAAAAAGAATGGTTCAAATGTCTGCTAACATAGAATGTAAAGACCTCACGAGGCTATTTAAAGCACCAAACATACGGTTGGTGGTTTCTAAATAGCCTGTAGCACCTAGAACATTCTCTTATGGTATTATGATAACGTTAAAATGCTGACTTCAGAAGCTTTATATATTTATCTATAATATATATATATCTATAATCATTCAATGTAAACAACAAATAAACCTTCCGATATTATGACACGATATTTTATGAGTTCAAAACCAAATGCTCACAATGACCTACATTTACATTATTTATTGTGACAGGTGTAATCTGAACAACAGTCTCCACTTGACTGCTTCAAGATCACATTCCTGCTTTCTTGCTCAGGAACAAATGCTTAGCAAGTACAGAGAAAAGTTTGAAAGAGTTTGTAAACATCTTTCTGCTATCATGTTTACGGACAGCACCATATGCTCATCTATTTGTGGTTTGAATATTGTTTTGCAGGTAAGTAACGTTCACAGCAACTTAAAGTGTTTAAGTGATTCTACAGGGAAATATTATGGAACACAGAGGTTTAACCATAAATGTACTGTATTAGAAGTAAGGCATACTACAGTCACACACCCAATGACACTCAGAACATGGAAGTTAATCATTTATACTTGTACAATGTCATTTCTGTACAGTTGTTCTGTACAGTACTGTACAATTTCAACAGATATCATGAATATCGTTACTGTGAATTCTTTTGGCCATGACAACCATGTAGTGAAAATCTGATATTGCGACAGACCTATCTGACATAATGCCATTTATGCTATAATGACATTTAACGTACTGTACTTGAGCTTTTAAAAAATATCACATCATAACAGTAAAGTATACTACATTATATTAATTTTACGCCACTAAAAATTACCATTCGGAAAAAATGGAAAATACAAAAAACTCACAAATACAATATCTGAGGGTGTTACATTAAACAGAATTGGGGGAAATGTGTGTGCAGTCATATAGTAACATTACAATGCAAAAAAATATAATGGTCCTTTTGATTTTTCTATTTGTAATCTGAACATGTTGTCATGAGATTCACCCAAAGTTTTGGCCTTCAAATTTTATTTAAAACATGTCATACTTCATAGTGCACATTTTTGGTTGTAAACAGTACCTGTGCTATATATACACAACTATATATACACATACATATACACAAAACATCCCAGGTTTGTTAAACCACAAAGCAGACACATCATTTTCCCTGCTCAACATCTCTCTCTTCTCTCTCATTCAATTGGTCTTTCACTGAGAACTGGCTTTACCTTCCCCCTCCCTCTTTTCTCACATTGTACTCTCTCTCTTTCTCTCTCTATTTGGCTCTTGGATTCATTGTGAGATCTTCAACGCAGGTTCTCTTCCGATATTTGACTGATATATCAAGGGACTCAAACATATTAGGATGAACTTCACATTAATGGCCACCTGACGTGCAGGAAAAGTGTTTGAGGAGCAACAAAAGACAAACTGATACAGAGAGAAAAAGAGAGAGAGGGAGCCAGTGTGAAGAAGGGATTTCTGCCTGAGAGGGAATCCCCCCCAAGGAAACGGAGGTGAGTGCTCACTGCTGTTTTTGATAAAAAGAAAAGCAACTAGTATTTCCCTCATGTGGGGGAGAGCGAATCGCATGTTCAAAGACCCTTGAGAATAAACAAAGACCAAAGAAAGACTTTCTTTGGTTGTTGGATTGTTTGATGTGAGGTCTGGTGGGGGTCAGTTTTATAAACTTCAAATGAGAGATCTGGGGGCTCATTTGTCTCTTCTTCATCAGGTGTCTGTTTTTGTATGAGGTCTCTCTGATCTTATAATACCATGATGTTTTGAACTGCTACTATAGTCATACCATGGAATTTTAGACATGAAACTATCACATGTTCTGGAATATGTCATGTTCTCCAATGCTTGCTGTTTAGACATAGTACCAAGGTGTTTGGAAACAAAAAAATGTGTATGATGACATTACCATGATATTTGTTAAGTTTTAATATAGTAACCATTGAGTACTACTGTATATTTTTCAACCTGATAAAATGAATGATGTTAAACCATATGCCATGTTTCTAGACACTTCCATGGTAATTCCATATTATTTTTAGAAATACCTTACAGTATAATTTAAATGCAACGAATTTTGGCAGTGTAATGGTTTATATTAAAGTACCATGGCATTACCATCACTGAACCATGGTACTTTGTTTAAGGGTAGATGCTTTAGAATTACGCAGGCAACTGAGCTAAGCTGGTAACTTAGAAACAGGCATGTTTGAGCACTCAGTGACACGCACACACACACTTCTGCACATGGGGGATGGGGGGTGGTGGTTGTCTTCCAAGGAATTAAAAAGAAAATATCTGCTTGTTCAACCACAGCAGTGTGTAAAAAGCAGTAATGATAGGGTGTGTGTGTGTGTGTGTGTGTGTGCAAATGTGCGTGAAAAAACAAAGGAACATGTTGTATTAGTTGAATAAATTGTGTTCCTGAGCAGAACGGGGCGATCAGTCTGTGAGAGGTTGTTCTTTATTACTCAGAGCTCCAGGTTTGCTTATTCCTGAAGCAGCTTGTTTAGCGAGAAATGTCCCTATGAATTATTAATCATATATTAAAGTGTTTACATAAATAAAAAAGAAAACAGGATGAAAACAAACATCAGAATACTCAGATTACACAGCCCAGTCAATCAAAGCACAATAAATAATAAAAGCAATATCGCACGTGCAAGAGAGTGCGTCAAGGTCACATAACAGCACGGCTCAGATTTGAGCATGAGGTTAAAGGTTATTACAGCTGATCAGAGCATGCTGATATATGGCTATAACAGAGAAAGTGACAGAGTGAGCGACTGACTGTGTGTGATTGCCTTGACCATTGCTGTGGAAATCAATAACTGTATCATAGTATCGCTCTAACAGTCATAGTAGAGTAGTGATACAATACAGTAAAGCATCATGGTGCTGTTCTGCTCTTATGTCAGTGCTTACGGAACAATACTCGTGCAATCAGATTCAAGGAGTTAAACTAAGTTTTGTAGGCTAAATAATAAACTTGCCAATAGTGAATTAAAGCCTTGTGTGTGAATGTCAATCTGAAATTAGAGCTGCTTTCTGAAGCGAAATTTGTGATGTAATTAGTGTTGAAGTTTTCATCAGCTTCACAACAGGAGTCTGCATGCTGATGGACGGCCATTTATTTTCTTTTAATTAACCACAAAACAACGCAGTGGGCGTCCCTAAAACACACACCCACTTAAACACACACGCAGACTGTAGAACAAGGAGAGCACATTGCCTTCATAAATACACAGGTGGAGGGAAGCACAACACTGTAATGCTCTAACTCAACATGGGAATATATAGATGATGGGCAGGAAGTGAAATCCAAACTGTTATAAACATCTATGATTAAACAATGATATCCTGAAATTGACTGCTTAAATGCTTCACACAAAATTAAAAGTCTGTCTTCATTTATTCACTATTTTTGTGGAGCATAAAACCATGAAGGCTTTGGTTGAGGAAGAGACTAACGTGTAAGTTCTCCTGTTCAGCAGCTCTCAAATTACACACTCACTTATGTTCTGGTCAAAATATTAAAACATAGTGCCTCATAATTTGTTAAATATGGAATCTGTAAGATATGGAAGAACCAACTTCATTATTGATATTAAACCTGACAGACAAAGCCAGTGCAAACTAAGAGCTACAGTAAGGACAAAATTTAAGGTGGAATATTCTGTTCCTCACACCAGTCGTATGGCTTCAGAAAATTTGTATGTAGTTTTTATTTTACGTTTTTGCAAGCACAGCAGCTGCTATTGCTGTATGAAGGAGACATCATCATAGGAACACTTCTCTTTGTGTTCCACAGAAGAATCATATGGGTTTAACATGACATAAGTGTCAGTAGAAATGTTATTTTCAGGTGACCTGTTCCATTAAAATGACTTATATTATTTAAAGCATAACATAAGCTAATAAAAATTTTATGTCCCTGCCTTTTGCCCTTCACAAGATTTGTGAGTGTGTCCTGGGAAAGAGATCTTACTTCTGTGCTCCTGTCCATTTAGCAGATGCTTTAATCATCTGAAGTGACCGACAGGACATTAGGTGCAGGAACGGCCCCACTGGGATGCCCCAGGGTTAAAAGCTTTCTCCAAAGCTCAAAGGTGAGAGAGGTGAGAGAGCCAATCAATTCTCATGACTCGCCCCCACCTAAGATCAGAAACTCTTCTCAATCGAGGTTCTTCAATGTTCTTCGCAGTGTCTTAAGTTCACCAAAGAACACTCCGCTTATCGAAAACCTTTAATAGGGTTTCTGAGTTGTTTCTACGGCTCTCTGGAGATTAAATAAGTTCTTGATGTTACTTTCTTGGGCTTCACAAACTTGAACTTGTCATTGGGTCATTTTAACCTCACCCTTTCAAACCGTACATATGTCACGACAAATACAAGATCAAGATGAAGTAATCTATAAAATTTTAAACATGTATAAAGTGTGAAATTTTTTAACTAGTTTAAAAGCTGCCCTGGCTAAGGGTTTAAAAAAAGTTAACCAGAGTTAAGCACATGGCCAGGTCAAGGTCACACGCAATTGGAGGTCTCCATCCCGTGGCCCCTAGGTCCTTTATTAAAGTGTAATGTGAGCAAACACATTAGCAAACACGTTTTGCCAGACTAAGTTTGGATTATAAAAAATAGTAACTAGGGAACTCAGCTGATCAGCTTTGAAGATCCAATACAAGCCTTCTGGGTTCTAGCACCTGTACACACATTTTTTATGGAACTTAAAATAAAGGTTCTAAAAGGGAAACACAGATTGTGTGGAAGCACCTTTGAAAAGATCAACCTGCAGGCTCAGCTCCTAAATAAACACCAAACTTAAAAAATTGATCTAAACAAATGGCAAAATCAAGAACTTAATAGAAAGTTCTGGTTTATTTAGAACCCACAGCTTTGTCTCTCCCTGCTAAATATAATAAACAATAAAAACACACATAGTGTAAATGGGAATCACAGAAGCCCATGAGTCAATCTCTCATGACATGCCAATGCCTGCAAAATGAACAATAGATCTAGTCTGGGGGTGGACACCACTCAACATGTCAGCCAATCAAAACAGTCTCTCAACATAATTCATGCCCACTGAACAATCACATTTCCACAGTTGTCCAAATAGACCTTCTGTTCAGCAAAAAAATCTGTCAAATATTTTTTCATGTGGAAAAAATTGTCTGCAGTATATTGGTTGATGGCTTAAGCAGAAAGGATTGTAGATTCTAGTTTAGTTTCTCTGAAACTTGAGCATTATTTTCCACCTCAACACCGGTCTTGACCTACAAGATGTTTTTCTATTAATGTTTATTGAATAAATTAATGAATTATTATTGCAATAGTCCTGAAGAACCTTCTCCTGAATATGCATTAGAAAACCATTAGAAGGCATTTAAATCATTGTGACCGCACCTGTCATGTCATTGCGTCTCCATAAGGGAAAGCACAAAGCTCTAAAACCTCCACCATCCATTAAGTAGCAGCCCACAGCTAATACAGAGATGCTTTTTTCATCAGATAGCTTTGCTTCTACTGTTTGTCATTATCTTGATTACTGGCAAAAAGTCACGTTTTCAGCTAACACAGTCCAGCCAGGAAATTAATCATAACATTTCAGCTTTATCATCTCGCAAATGTTATTGCCTGTGTCTTTGAAAAGAGAGAATCCTCACAAGAAAATAGTTTTGTCATCATTCAGTCATTCTTTGAATCCCTCTGTGAAAAACAAACAGAGAATGGGAAGTGAATTAGAAGTAAATGTGGACAATTCTTATTTTGTAGGGACCTATACCCTTAATTGTTCGCTATACTAATCATACAACTAATGGCTTGAATGATGCTGATATCTCGGAATAGCTATTAAAATCTGCACGACTTTCCATCAGCACACACCGAGCGTTAGTCAACCACTTATCTGTCCTCATCCTACTAAAAGCATTGTTGATGCATTACGAGAAATGCTTTGGTAATACTAATCCTTCTTTTTGCTAGCCCTCTAATTGCGATGTTGCAGCTGTAGCAACTGTTTCCTGTCTAATGAACAGGGAGGAATGACACAGCGACCTCGGGGCAGTTTATCAGAATGACGATCAGAAACATGTTATTATCCTTCAACAGATCAGTGGTGACATGATAGATTCACTGTAGAAGGTGTCAGGCCCAATGTTACTTAAAAAATACTCTGACTTTAGATACTTTCAACTTGTCCTTGTCCTTACATCCCATGTTAAACAAACAGCAATTGATTTTACAGTAATGCAGCCAATGAGAGCAAGACCAGACAGTATAAAGGCAGAAATATTTTTGTCAAATCACATATCTGAATTCCTCACTGCCCCGCACAGTTTGTGCTATGTACCTGATGCAAGTGGACTTTCCAGCACAATGGGTGAGAAAACAAGTATAAACTGAGGAACATCATAAAGATATAAAAAACACCCTAGCAACCACATAGCAACACTCAATAGTAAACACATTTAGTAGTGATGCCCTGGCAACCACCCACAAACCCTAGCTGTTGTGTTAAGTTTTAACTCCACATAAACCAGCTTTCATTGAGAGTGTATTACATAACTGGAAAATTATTTGTAATGTTTATGGTAACTGACAGCAGGCCACAGATGCTGTTGAGAGAGATTAAGATGGGAATAACCCAGAATGTAGTTTTTAACAGACAGACTGCCATAAACTGGCAGACCTGTGATCAGTTTTTCAGACTGACTCCAGCAGCATCATCGCCCATTATTTCAGACTCATTAGCACTCTGACTGATTTTTATAGCCTAATGCACTATTTCCATCAAGTTAATGCAAACACACACATCTGCTGCCCCACAGACTCTACAGCATCTACAGTAGATAAAGGAATACTTCAACAAAAAATAACAAAATAACAAAAAATACTTTATATCACAGAATTTCAGGGGCCCCTAAGCTCCTAAAATGACAAAAATAACAATAAAATACAAATAATTTCATGTTATAAACAATAAATACTTGTAAATACTAATAATTGAGAAAGGTTTTAGGAGCTACATTGAAGAAGCCATTTCCAGTGATTACCAACTCAAATTTACTTTACTTTTTCCCTTTTAAAATGGTCTCTAGCCACCATATGGTTTTATTAAATATATAAAATATATAACAAATATATAAAAATAAAGCAATGTAAATATTAATAATGTCTTATGAATGAATTGTGTTTCACTAAAGATGGGGTTAGAATGACATACTGTAGGTAAATAATGTTATTGTTCAGTAACTGCCCCTTTAAGAACACTTATAAAGAGTTAAAATATTCAAAAAGCACCCGAATGCATTTGCACCAAAAAAAGACACAAACTTCCATTACTATGCAAATAACTAAGAAATGACTCTTTGACTCTTTAAACACGTCACAGACACTTTTCCACTTGCATGTGGCGCGTACAATGACGTACACTCAGTAAAAGATGCACAAATTAAATTTAAAACTGCACTGAGTCACACGCTGTTAATGCAATCTAATCTGTGTTCATTATAAATGCATACTTAATTACTGGATTCTCGTGTTCTGTTTCTAACCTCCATCACAGAGCCCTGCTCTCCAGAGTGTCCTTCTTCTGTGATGGGTTAATATCCCGCATCATTACTAAATTAAACAGAGAGCAAAAGGTGGGTAATGAGGGTTATCAAAGAGCTTGTTAACGTAGGGTAAATAATCTGTTTTTAATGCCTAGCCCTCAACTGCTCTGTATCATGTATAAACACAACAGTATTGCTGCTTAGCACATGCTCCTTTATGCCTATTCACTGATTTGGTTTGTTTACTTACAACCACTGTTTTTCTTTTCACATTTCTTAAAGGGATATTTTCCCCAAAATGAAATTTTGTTATTCCAAACCTATTTGACTTTCTTCTGTGAAGCAAAAAACTGATATTTTGAGAAATGTCTCAGAAAAGTCAAATGAGTGCCACTGTTGTCTGGTTGACAACATACATCAAAATATCTTATTTTGTGTTCCTCATAAGCAAAATGTCATACAGGTTTGATATAAGGATGAGTAAATAATGGAAGAATTTTTATTTTTGGATAAACTATCCCTTTAACATGAAATCGAAACTGTCAAGTCCTTAAATGGCAACCTTTTTGCCATTTAACTGCAGTTAACTACAGTTAGGAAAAACTACAGCTAAACAAACCAAACAAACAGAACCAGAAAAAACAGAACCAGCAGCAAAACTTTACAGCAATTTAAGATAAGGAGAGTGAGTCTGTCATATCTGTGTGAGTCTTTGCTGCCTTATTTTGTTTGTGTGTGTGTGTGTGTGTGTGATATCTGTTAGACAGACCCTGCATTGATCTCCTGCTGGGCACCAAAGCAGAACTGCTATCACCGGGTTCTTAAACTGTGTTTAGTTTTTGAGGGAAGATACATGCTGATACATGAGTCCCCTAAACAAGTATTTGAGCTCAGGAATAGCACGACATTTGCAGAATATCACAGTTTGTATAGAACTTAAGCTCTGGACGCTGTTGATTAGTACAAAAAAGACCAGTGTCTCTCATCCAGGGGGCTGGGGTCAACTAGAGGTCCTCACCAAACTTCCAGAAGGGGCCTTAAGATGATTTATTATTTAAAATAAGGAAAAAGCATTAAAATAAGCTAAATTTGGTTATTTTTATAATTACTATACAGGTTTTAGTTATGCCAAAATCTTGAATATCGTTTAATTGCAAGTATAAATTGTGAGTATAAATTGTGAGTGGGGAGACCTTCAAATATTGTTGTGGACAACAGGGGGATGTCAAAAAGGTTGAGAACCACTGTAAACATCCCTCAGTTTTCTCTGATGGATTGTGGACAATGGAGGCCTGTAAAAAAGTTAAATATATAAAATATAAATATATATCAACTTCCACATGGTCTTTTCAATGGTTTCAATGGTCTTTGAAAGAAGATACATTCTGCATTCCTCCAAATATTCAAATGTATTATGTAACATCATGGGTTATTTAAAAGCTCATTTCTAGATGCTGTCAGTTACAATAGAAAAAAATGTTAATTCACCCCTCAGCTGGCAAAATGTGCATTTGGACAGCACTGCAAGTATACAGATTGGTAAGTAAAACAGAAGAGTAACATGCTAACATGCCATATTATTGTGAGTGGTTACATATTATAAACCAGCAGTGCCCAATCCTGTTCCTAGGGCAGTATCCTGCAGAGTTTACCACCAGCTTGCCTTAACATACCTGCCTGAAAGTATCTTATCTGTCTAGTTAAACCTTTAGGCTTCTAATTAGCTTGTTCAGGCGTGTTTGATTAGGGTTGGAGTTAAACTTTGCAGAACACTGGAACAGTATTGGGCACTGCTGGTTTATAATATGTAACCACCCACAATAATATGGCATGTTAGCATGTGACTCTTCTGTATTACTTACCAATATGTATTGTAAAACTATTGTATAATTGTATAATGACTATTGTATAATATACATTGTATAATATTTTGAATAATTTATTGTATAATATTATTAATACTATTAGTAGTATACTATTAAATACTATTGAACGGTATACTGCACAGTACACACTGCATACAGCCTGCAATGTTAACAACTTGTTTACAAAATAATATGTATTACGCAATGACATACATTGTTGTCACATAACATTACATTTGCGCATTTGGAAGATGCGTTTATCCAAAGCGACTTACAGTACATTCAAGATACACATTTCATCAGTACATGTGCTCCCTGGGAATCGAACCCACTCACAGTCGTATCATAAATTCCACCTCATTAGAAACTTCCCCACTGTATGACTTGGTTGTGACACTGTCAGATAATGACATGAAGAAAATATACTGGAGCATTTCAGATTGGATCCTGAGAACAGGAGAGTCAAAGCAGATAGGCCAACCTGTTGATGGAAGGTGTGGCTACTGCAAACAGTTTGTCACACAGGAAATAAATATTGCAACATGAGTCATGTAGCCTTTAATATTAATATGCACTGTGGATGAAGCAAATACATACACTCACAAAAAAGTCACTGTTTGCTCTTCAGATTTTTTTAATTCCCCAGAACCTCAGTGGTTTAGTTTTGTTTTCCAAGCACTTCATCACAAGGTGAATCTCAGGATAAATATGCTATTCAACATGATGTGGCATGCTTTATTCAAGAGTGAAGATTAAGAACCATAAATAAAACATCTACTTTGGTCTACAAGATTTTTTTTTAATTTTCAATCCACCGTAAAGGTACCTGACCTTAGGGGGTTAGTTCACCCAAAAATAAAAATTCTGTCATTAATTACCCTCATGTCCTTCCATACCCATAAGACCTTTGTTCATCTTTAAACCACAAATTAAGATATTTCTGATGAAATAGATGACTTGAATAGAGGATGACTTGCAATTTTTGCCTTCTTGGTTCTATGTCAGAATGTTGGCTTCTGTCTGAGCACCGCATGCATGTGTTGTGATCCTATTGTAAATGCGTGTTGAAGACTGACATGAAAGAAGAAATTGTTGAATAAAGTCGTTATATTTGTTTGCATGCACAAAACTTATTCTCCTCACATCATAAAAGTAAGATTAAACCACTGTATCACATGGACTATTTTAACGCTTAACCTTAACTATTTTTTATTATTTTTAGTGTCTTTACTACTAGTTACTAATAGTTCTGTTGCTATCTATAAGGGAGTCAGAAAGCTCTTGGACTTAATCAAAATTATCTTAATTTGTATTCCAAAGATGAATGAAGGTCTTATAGGTGTGGAATGACATGAGTGTAAGTAATTACTGACAGATTTTTTTCATTTCTGAATGAACTAACCCTTTAACTACAAACCTAACAATAAAGAGGACAGTTTACACTAATGGAAACCATAGCACCCCAAGTGGAAACCAAGTTAAAAAGAATTAGCCCTTTCAGTTGAGCCTGGTTTCTCCCAAGTTTAATTCACCAACCATATATCACTGAAGTTTGCCACTATCAAACTGTTGGCTTGCTTACTGGGAGACTGCTAACATTAGCTAAGCTCATTGTTCCTTTTGAGGGAACAGGACACTGTATTGTGGCTTGACGCTGCAGGGAACACATTACAGGCACGTCTGGGTCTGAATGTATGAAATCATGCCTATTTATAGGCAGGTCAAGGTCATGTGATGTAGTGTTGGTTGACATGTAGTCTTTAAAAGGTGCTTGCAAAATGCAGCCAAATAATCAGCTTCTTGTCTTAGGAAGCCTGTCTATCTGTCTGTCTGTGTGTTAGGCAAGTTTAGGATAAGGGAAAAAGAAGACATTAGCGCTAGAACCAAGCTAGAGAGAAAGCATAAAAAGAGGAAACAAAGTTCTAAGATGAGTTCTAAGATGTTTAAGAAGGGCCCACAATATGTGCGTATTTTGTTTGGGAGTGGAGCATGCTAGATAGGCTCTAGAGGGAGCTGGCTGCCCTCAGTGTTTCCGCCTGGCTCTTTTCAACCCTAATGGGAGACAGGTAGCTGGACCTTGCAGGTTCTTCTACTAAGGCAGAGCAGAGGCTGAACTCATGTCAGATGACCATTTGACGACTGGGAGCCAGACGGGTGCTAAGGCAAATCAGCCTCCTCTTTTAGCTGCATTTGAGGAGCTGATTGACATGATTTCTCATGCTGTCGAGAGGCTGAGCCTTGAGTGGCCAGATATATTTTTATCGTTCAACCGAGAACAGTTTCCCCACTGTAATCTCAGAAAAAGACCAAAAAAGCTGAGGTCCCCCACAAAGAGCTAGAGAAGTAAAGCAGCATATTGAAGGCCTTGCAGCCCAAGATGCAAAGAAGAACACCAGTCACCAGCAGCACAACACTGGGAGCCAGCCTTAGGTGTTTTGGTGGCCAGAAACACCCAGCAGTTTATCCGTTCCATCTTCCCTTATTCCTGCCCAATCATCTCCTGCCAGTTCTCTGATTCAGGTAGAAAGGGTGATATCTCTCTCAGTTGATGCAAAGGGGACTAAATCAATGAAACCACTGCGGTCTCTTATATAAACCAGGTCTGGGGAATGGAGGCTTCTTCCACAAGTGGCAGAAGTAGATTTGTTTGCCTCTGAGATGCTGACCAACTGTTCCTTCTGGTTCAAGCTCACACACCCAGGTCTGTTTTTATTTTGTCTCTGCATTTGTTAGACATTTTGCACCCCAGACCAGACCATATCCACCTTGTGGCACTTCAGTCTTTCTGTTCCCCCTCACATGAGTTGTCGTAAACAGGAAAGGCTTCACTTATTTTGTTTGGGTAGAGCAACTATGTCCACAACTTAAGCCAGTTGTGAAGACTTCTCAGCTCCTAGTCTGTTTTGGTAGTTGAAACCAAATTAATGCGTCACCAAACAGCACGTATCTCATTGGATAACAGATGCTGGCCCTGGCCTATGAGGCCTGTGACTTAGGCCGTGTCTCAGGCCATTTCCATGTAAGTTGGGAATTGGAATTACTTAATACGATACCTGTCATTTACAACTGGGGGGCAGTTGTGGTCTACTGGTTAGTGAGTCGGACTTGTAATTAGAAGGTTGCTGGTTCGATTCCAGCGCTGGGGGGTTGCAACTGAAGTGCTCTTGAGCAAGGCACCTAACCCCAATTGCTCCCTGGGCGCACAATGTGCTGCCCACTGCTGGGGGTGTGGGGGTGTGTGTTCACGACTTGCAGTGTGTGTTTACTCCTCATCAGTGATGGGTTAAATGCAGAGGTCACATTTCGGGTATTCAAAATTGTTTAATTGTGTTGTAGTATCATCACTTTAGTTAACTTTACATTAATAAACCAATTGCAATCTAAATATCACTAATTAGTATTACTAATATACACCTTCGAGTGTTTCTTCATAAAATTGTTGTAAAAATATTTTTAATTTAAAAAATAAATTTGCATTAAACTGATTGCAAGTTTGTGTAGCTAATAGAGTTTGCTGTCACATACTTGTGTAGCATACTATATGTTTCATGCCTTTAAAACGGGTAAAAGTAACACCTAAACAAGAAAAGCAATAAATAAAGCTTGTGTGTGGAATAGTGTAAGCAAGACAAACAAAACACAATCCGTCTATCTCAGTAACAAATATTCTCTCACCTCAGGTCCTTGAGTTTCTATTAAATAACAAACACATAAACTAGCAGAGCAGGTCTGACAGACATACATGTAAATGTATAAAACATGTTCCCATCTTAAGTGTTTGGATTGTCTCTAGACTAAACTCCAAAAGTATGTTTGGCTTCAGTGGAGATATTTGTAACTTTCGAATACAGTGTTGTTTATATAACTTGACAAGTTTCTTTAAGAGCCACACCAACAATAATTTTGTAAAAATGATTTATAAAATGATTTAAAAAGCTTTTACGAGTTACATCGTTAAGACCAACACAAAAATAAAGAGATTTGAGTTGAATACACCATAAAAGATCTCAAAGAACAATGCCTGATATGATACCTATTTAAATATCCTTTATATTTAAAAACTCTTTATCAGTCAGATGTCTCATTAATCAGTACAGCAGCCTGACAGATCTAATTAAAACCTCCAACCACATGATAAGCCGATAAGCAGCCAGACAACTGTGGCGCTGCTTCGATGCGTTCAGTAAGGGGAAGTTCCTGCCTGATACTGCTGATGAAGACAGAAAATAACAAGGCAATGTTGCAGAATTACTCTCATTACACACGTCTGCGACAGGACTTTACATGGTCAGACAAAATTAAGTACAGGAATAAATCAAGATGGGCCTGACCTTTAGCCTTACATGCTGGCACACACAGAATGACTGTCTCTCCCCGATGCCTCGGGCTGACAAATGGCATTACAAAATAAAGCTTTCCAGGGCTCCAGGGTTCAAAATTAACATTTACCAGTTGTCAGAAAAATTAAAACTTTTTTAGGAACTGCAACAAAATGAATGGCATAAATCACAAGATTAAAATCAAAACTTTTGTGTGCTAATGTGAACAAAACAATGAAAGAAATGTGAAAGATCAACATGTCTCAAGTGTCAAACAACGTTTTTTTTATTTATTTAACAGAAATGATATAATTCGTATAGACAATGGATGGATGATATTTGATTTAAGAGCAATGAAACTGTATTATGCTTTTTTGTATTATGTATTTGATTATGCTTTTAAATGTTTGGTAGTGTGTATGGTTAACCCAAAGAGATAGAAAAGGAAGGAAATTCTTTTTATAGTTTCTTGTGTATTCAGCTTAATGGTATTGACCGCCGTGAGGTTCTGATTGACACTTACCCGTGGCAGGCTGTGATTAGCTTCTATGCTCTGTCTGTCTGTGCAAGGAAACAAGAAACCCAGGGCCATGCCCATGGACTGTATACTAATAGAGACAATTTATGATAATTCAGACACTGGATGCTAATCAGGAGACTCACATTCAGTGTTGCTGTGCCACAAACTGCCCTATGACACTAACTTAATAAACTCTGTTTAACCACATTGCGGCATGTCAGCAGTTTATATATTACCAATAAAGAATAAACAAGGTTACAGAGTTCAGCATGGAGTGGGTGGACATCTCACTTCTGTGGGTATAATGTGATATTATGGTTAGTCAACAGTATAGAATCGCCCTGCCTTGGTTGCACATCTAAGTAAGCACTTGTGACTGGTGGGGCTTGCTTCTGTTGCATTACTAAAGTCACTCAGCAATAATGCTTTTATACCTAGGCAGTTATGACAATAAAATGTCATTTAAGATCCAGGAGGGAGAAGAAATGGAAAGGGGGGCCGAGTCTTAATTTGTTCATTGACAAACATTTAACTTTTTAACATTAAATTTTTCCAGCAAAGCTGTGTAAAAACTGTATAACTGTGTGATAGTAAACCTTTGATTGTACCTATCACTATCTTTGCAAATACAGTAAGATTCTAAAAAAGATTTTTTTAACCCTGGCCAGTAAGCAACTGTCTGGCATAAACCTCAAAGAGCACTGTAACAACAGCAACACCCTGTGCAGCAACCACCCACAACATCCTAGCATCGTAGCAACACGTTTTGCTAAGGCAAGCACCACTTACATTGTTGTTGGAAATGTAAAAGTGATAAGGACTGCAGTAACTATGGGGCTCTAAACAACGGCTAGTAAATGTAATGATGAAATAACTATATTCTCATAATGTATGGATGTGCATGAACATCTACTTACAGAATGTCAGTGTTTTTTTATAAACACTCAAAGGTAAAGCAAAAAAGAAAATATGTTTTTGATAGGAAATCACAGCCAGAGGAGGAGGAGCAGAATGCTAGTTATGAATTCTGTGGAAAACTAGAAATATGTCACATTCTGACACTCAACACCAAATTAAAATGCTAAAAATATTACATGACGTTCCTGCCTTGTTCATGTTCTGTTCATAATCAGCAGAAAGCCGTTGTGAGCCTCGCGGCACAAATGTTCTCATAAAGACAGCTGACACATTCAGAACCACAGTCTAATATTTCATGTTAACAGTTAAATCATTCCACAGAGATAAAAGCTGATAAAATAAGCGTATTATTAGTCTCTGTAGTTTTTTTAGATTCTTCATTAATAATTCAAGAGCTTATTAGAATGTTCATGTTAGATTTTATAATTATTTCTAAGACAAAGATTGATTTTTAAGTGACTGTTGACTGAGATTAAAGTTAATTTTAAAGATCTGAATGTGTTGTTGATTCAGTTCCTTGACATCTATGTGTTCTGATCTGATTCTTAATCTTTTATTTTTCTCAGATCCCAGCCTTTTGCTTCACGAACATCTGAAATGACTTTCCTTTACATCACAAGTAAATATCCCTGTCACTTAACAAATTTGTGTGTTCGATCAATGTAATTAGGATATATACAACATAACTAAGAAAGCTTAAAAACTATTTATTAAAAAAATTTGCTTAACCAAACGCTTAAAGCAAGAGCAACACCCCAAGTGGTAATAACAGACACAAAGTTTGTAATTGTAAATAAATGAAACTGTGAGTAAATTAAAAAGACGCGTGGAGTGCGGTAATGCAATCGTAACGCAAGTGCATCACACATGTACATCATTTTTCTAATAATTCAACAAGCCGGAATCAATTATTCCACCTCTACCACTTATACCCACCACAAGACATAGTTCAGATGTTGTATTTTAAGACATTTGTCATGTCCTTGTTTAAGTCCTTAAAATGCTCTTTTTGGAGAGAGAGAGAGACCATGCACATTTGTTTGCAGTAATGAGAGTATTGATATTTATTTATTCATCATATTTTTCTATTATCTGCAGTAAAACATAACTATAAACGATATATATAACCCTGAGATCAAGATAGATAAACCCTGTGAACAAGTACGCAATATTTTTTGGTTCTGCATATATAAGAGCATAAGGCAAAAATGAAGCACATACAAGCACACACATTACTATAGTCTGTCCAGAATTAAGAAATATTTTTAAAAAGTGATAGTGACACTGTTGTTTCATTGACGCAGCATCTTCTATTCACAATGCTTGCAAAATGCTAAATTAAACTGATAAGGCAACAACCACAAATTTCAACAAATGTTTCATATATCTTCTTAAAATTCAACATTTACCCTTTCTTATCTCCTTTCTTTCCTCATCTTCTTTCTTAAATTTTCGTCCGCTGGGTGCCAGACTGATAATGATACCTTTTCATTTCTTAAATTGCACAATTTAAGGAGCAGTCACACTAGACTTTCAGCATGTGAAATATACGGGTACAGACAGCAACCCAAAGCATATTAACCCAAAGATATTATATTACGCACCCAAAGCATTGGGTTTAATATTAACACATCATGGTTCTCAACGTGCTTGCACTGTTTATGTTGTTTTTTTGTATAAAATGGGATTGTGCAAAACTGCTATTAGCCATCTGAAAAAGTCACGCCTTGATGTATTGATATTGTATCTTCATGTCATGGAACTCGCAGTTTAGCTTTCACCACACTTGAACTTTAAAATGCACCGAAATTCAAAAATGTTTTTCACAATAGCGTTTCGACAAATTTGTATGAATAGTCAATGAAGTGACAAGTGCAGTGTGACCACACCTTTACGCTAACACACAACTGACAAGAGATACAATAAACAAGCAAACTTTGAACACACGGCATGGGGCCACAGTGGCCCTATGCAACTACTGTGTCAGCCACGGCTGTCATCACACCCTTCTCAAATGATTGAGATCACAAGCAGAAATTCATACAGGTCATTTGTCTGACCCTAACAGCAGTAGTGCTTGGAAAATGATATCTTGCAGCACCATGTTTTATGTCAATGCTGACAGGACATTACCGAGGTGCCCTTTAGCAAGGCATCTTTCCTCTAGTTGCTCTCTGGGCGCCACAGTTTTTAGCATATTCCAGTCCAACTTGCAGTGTGTGTGTGCGTTCACTACTCATCAGTATGAGTTAAATACAGGTCACATTTCAAGCATTGAACGTTACTTTCACTTCACTTATACATCCACCCTTATTCATTAAACAATAGCATATTGACAAACACAGCAATGACCATTAATCTGAACATACAGACACAAATAACAAATGTGTCTGGAATCTTCTGTTATAATTTCTTTGTCTGGATCACTTCTAAGAGGGGAACAATGCATCTAAATGAGATGAAATTACCAAACACTTTGAATAACAAACATCACATTCATCACCACCTTAAAATAACCAATCTCAGCATGCAGATTAACCAGACTCCATTAAGAACTCTTTTAAAATCTGCTGTGAAACAATGACAAATGATTTTGGTTGTGTAATTTAGCACAAACACTTCCACTAACAGTCAACACCCTCGTTTAATGCCAGAGACAAGCCGTGACAAACAAATCCCTGCGGCAGTGTGCCGTAAAATTAGACACAGTCTCTTAGACAAACTCCTCTAGTCGTCAGTCAACAAAGAACCAAGCTCATATAAGAACCAAGCTCATATAAGAGACAAGCTCATATAAGAACCATATAACATAAGCGTCCCCGCTGACGCCATAGAAACGCATGCGCTTGAAAAGATGAATCTATATTCATGTATTTGGCAGATGCTTGTATCCAAAGCAACTTACACACAGAGCACACACAGTTTTCTGCAGTTCTGCAGTGCAGCTCTTGTGCCCCTTGAACAAAAATACGTAAATGCTGTTACGTCGACTAGGTATTATTGAAGAAAAATGTCAGCTCACAGACAAAGATTGGGAGTCTAATGGGAGAAATCACATCATGGCCCCGGTATTGTAACAAGGACGCTGAGTCATGTGGATCCATTTGCAGCTTTTATTAAGAATGGCGCAGGGAAAAAATAGGCGCAGGGAAACATCTTGGGTGATGTATATTTGAGACAACACGGCACCCACGCCAAGATTGGAAGCATCTACTTCAACAATAATAAGGGGTTCGGGAGTGGAGTGGTGTAAAATTGGGGTGGAGGTAAAACGACTCTTGAGTTCAGAGAAGGCCTTGGCTGCTTCGTCGTTCCAAACGATTTTCACTGAATTATGTTTCACAAGGGAGGTCAGAGGTAAAACCACAGAACTAAAACCACGGATGAATCGGTGGTAAAAATTAGCGAAAAAAACCTTTTACGGTTTTGGGTACAGGCCACTCGGTTACTGCCTGGACTTTTTTGTCGTCCATGGCAACCCCCTCCTGACTGATTATGTACCCTAAAAAAGTTATGCTTAGTGAAACTCACATTTCTCCTCTTTAACAAATTATTTGTGGTCAAGAAGACGCTTAAGAACGCTTCGACAGGTTCAACATGGTCCTGGAACGATTCGGAGTGGCTTAATATGTCATCAATATAGACTATGGCCCATTTCTCTAGCATATCTCGAAAAATATTGTTAATAACAATTGAAAAACTGATGGGCTGTTTGCTAATCCAAAAGGCATGACTAGATATTTGTAATGACCGCTAGATGTTGAAAAGGAGGTCTTTCACTTATCTTCCTCTCTACTTCGGACTAGATTGTAGGCACTTCTCAGATCGAGTTTAGTAAAGTACCTAGCATTATGGAATTGCTCTAAGGCTACAGGAACTAAGAGTATTGGATAGCGAAATTTTACGGTTATGTCATTTAAAGCCCGATAATCAATACACGGATGCAAGCCACCGTCCCTCTTCTTCTTGAAGAAGAATCCAGCCGACGCGGGCGAGTTGGAGGGACGAATAAAACCTTTAGCTAATTCCTCGGAAATGTACTGTTGCATAGCTTTAGATTCGGGCTGTGAAAGGGGAAAATGCGACCTCAGGGTGGTGTAGCACCAGGAATTAGATCGATGGCACAATGTTTACTGAACGCCTCTGCTAAATCTGAATACTCTGCCGGGACAGTGAATTCTGGTTCCGCTGGGATCCTCGGTTTATACCGGGGATCTAACGGTACAGGTAATCTTGGTTAGACAACAATCGTGGCAGTCTTTTCCCCATTGTAAAATTTGGCCCTCACCCTATGAAATGATTGGTTCGTGTAATCGCAGCCAAGGCAGACCCAGAACGATAGTGTGTGAAGAAATGGTGTAGAGGTTAATTGATGTAGAATGCCTGTAGAATGGTGTAGAATGCCTGCGTGGAGCTGTAGATACAGGTATTCCACCTTCCCCAGCCCTAATGGGCGGCCGTCTAGTGCTTAGAGGGATAATATTGAATTCAGCGAACTGGGAATTCGAAATTCATTCAGGAAATGAAATTGACTGCTGCTCCGGAGTCTATGAGAACAGAAGTGCCAATAGTACAATCATTAACTACTAGCATTACAGGAATTCGAATTACATTACTATTATCATTTTGAGCAGAGGAGACTCACCGGAGAGTTACTGGAGGTAGGTCGAGCAGGGCAATGGGATCTCATGTGTCCAGGTTGACCACAGTAAAGACATAAACGGGCACGGAAACGACGTTCTCGTTCTTCACTAGATAGACGAGTAAAGTTAACCTGCATGGGCTCAGAAGGGGCTGTTAACTCAGGGCTGGAAAGAGCATCAGAACGGCGGCGGCCTCTGTCCAGAGTCAAACAAGGCAGGCAGCGAACAATCGGCAAAACCAGAAACAATTCAAACATGAAAAACCAGGTAAACAACAAGAGAAAACCGCTCTAAAATGCAGGCCAAAGCAATACAAGACATCGCACTAAATGAATAGAGTCCGTGGGTTAAATAGACCGCTTGATTACGACAGGGTGAAGCAAACACGAAGTGATCAGCCCCAGATACTATGGGAATTGTAGTTCCCCACTTTTCCATTAAAGATCCTATCAATTGATTTCAGTCGGGACCTTGTAATAATACTTAACGGGCAATCATTAAAAAGGCTTTGCAAGCCTGATGTGATTTGAAGGAGCAATATTTATTTACTCCCAGTACAATTTATATTGCATACAATTATTTGCCAAGTTGTTGATTTAATCTGTGATATTGAAATGTTATCTTGGCACACATATTTAAAGATTGTAGTCTTTCATTATTCATGCGGATATGGTTGTACTAGTATGATTTGAAAACAAGCGCTGAAATGTTGGTGTTAAACATGGCAACCAATAAAACAGGTGAATGTTTTTCACACAGCCCAGTTTCCCCTGGCAATATTATACTATATCTACAGTATTTGCCTGGTTTGTTTTTGTAAGGCTGTAAAATTGTAAAATAGACTAATAATTTCCTGTCTGCAGCCTGTGATAGCTCAGTATAGTTCCTTATGAAGGTTTGAGACTGCTGTGCACATTGATGTGATTGAACCAGTTATTGCATTGTTCATCAGCATTGTTCTTTTCAATTCAGTTCAATTCACATTATTTGTATGGTTCTTTTTACAATACATATCGTGTCAAGGCTGCTTTACAGAAAATAAAAGTTGTCTATTGTCAGACTCATGGAGCATTTTATTTTAAATAAAATGATTTAAGAAAATTACTGGTCATCCAGTTTATGTCTGTCAATTTGGACAAGTACTACAACTACTCTTAAAATGTGCAGTATACAACAGAAAATACTCTATGTGCTGCAAATAAATACTATGTTGACCGTGCACTTTTGCATTAACTTGGATTATACATACAAAACAATCTTATTTCAGAAGTGATAACCGGTCATTCAGCATACAATGAAGTGAGCTGTTGAGAATGGTTTTAAAAAATATTACATCATATTTACTTTAAACTGTACGCTAGTATTTAATTCTGAACATGTAATTTGGAGTTTGGAGCAGTGTTAAAACTCTGCAGAACTTCCAAAGCAACCAAGAGTTGATGCCTGCTGCTTTAATAACTAAATGCTTAATAACAGAACAGAAGCAATCTTACAGTACACAACCAGAATCTCCAGGATCACAACACCTGTCTTCTTCCACTACAGGTTCACAGACAGACTGTCAGAGCCATGAACAGACGCTGGAGGTACATGACATCTGGAAGCAGCTGAAGCTGTCAGGCTTCATGTCTCCATCCTCCCCGAAGGGAGGACGAGAAGATGAGTGTCACCAGCCATCACTCCTTCAACATCTTCATTGTCCTCCTAATGTCTACTGCAGGTAAGGAGCATCTAGAGGTTTTAGATGTTTTAAGTGTAATAGCTTTTAATTGCGTATCTACCATCTTATATGAGCAGAACTTTCTGAAACACAGAGAGCAGTTTTAATATTACAAACCTTTATCATTTTGGGGATTTTTAAAGTAGCAGCAAAGTCCAAAAACAAGTAATGAAGGCATGTTTAAAAAACCTTCCACAACCAATTTAACCCTTTCGCGCGTACGATCACACCGGTGTGATCATTCTTGTTTAGGCTCAGACGCGTACGATCACACCGGTGTGATTAGAACGTTCAGTGGTCACGTGATCACCTGCTGAATTCAAACTGTTCAAACCTGCAATGGCGGTAAACGAGAGAGCGAGTCT
>JAZGTJ010001132.1:8663-64395 GCA_036877575.1 Botia almorhae | reverse complement strand
ATAATGTATTAATCTCAATGTCTAATGTCTCACAGTGAAATTAGTTCACTCCATTGATAAAGAGCAGATGAAGGCCATGTTCATCAGCTTTAATAATTAACACTGTGATGGCAAGACATTTGACCTTCAAACTAAAGATAAACTGTTTAATCTGCTGCCGTTAAATGGTTATATACCATATCCTGATGTGTCTCCTTTCAGTGTTTTACACAGTGGTCATGTGGTCCCACAGGTGTCACATGACCGTAACAGTTAAGTATAGTGTTATGGGCTTTACTTGTGGTATGAAGTTATTCATAAAGCTTTACAGCTGCTGTAACCTTCCAAATGGATTCATGGTTTACTGCTGTTACTCTAAATGTGAAGATTTATAAAAACTTTTCTGGCCTTTCTTGAATAAGTCTGTGTTTCTAAAACAGACAAGTTATGCATTAAAATATCAATATATTTAAATGAATAAGAAGTTAAAAATCAATAATGAAATTTGTTTGGTAAGCTGTGCATCATCAATTTGCGTCATTACTCATCATTTCTGTCATTTAAACAACAGCACGATGGGTACATAAAATGCACACCCTGAATGTCATGTAAATGGCTTTGCATTGATTTATATTATCTTAATGAAGATGGCAGCTCTTCAGAACTGAAAGTTTTTCATGTGTTCTTTGTCAACCTGCCATGGGCATGAGCGTGTAGTCTGAAAGATAACAAGATAAACTGCATTGCAAAAACCACAGCAGGTTGTGAAATAAAAGGAGCACATTTCTGATTAATAAGATTGCACGTGTCATCAGATATATATATAAATCAATGGACTAATTTAAAGCCAGACTGTACGATGTGCAGAAGGAATATACAATTCTATACAATATGTTGTTTCTATACATGCACTATGCACTATGACCTTTACAGAGCCATAAAGGGAAAACAGACAACAGGAGATTAAAGTAAAGAATACAACAATAACCTTGAAGCTGTAATGGCAATGCAGAGATAAACGTTTAAATGTTTACTGTAACCTATTAACAAGAATTCCATCTCAGTTAGACCTAATTGCAGTAAAGATGTGCAATTATGAATGGGAGGTAACAGAACATATTTTCAGAGATCCTGGGGGATTGGGGGCATGTAAATATTTGTAATTGAAAAGTTTAAATTCATATTCCCATCTTTTTTCAAAATGTTACATTATTTCTGTACTAATGTACATGTACTGTATGGCCAATTCAATTTTACCCCTAAAAATGACTCTTAAGTGATACTCATTGTATCACTCATTACTGTTAATTTGCATTAGGGTGCTAGCCTGTCAAAGACTCAGTGGGAGAGTTTGTCTTTCTGAGCATTGATTTTTCCTGGTTAGTATGTTAAATTCACAATCCACAGAATTGTGTTTTGTGGACCAGTGCCCAGTTTGTACTGTATACCAGGTGACTATGATCTGTATAATCTCTAAAATAAGGTTCACACAAGGTAATTCAAGTCATTTTTCTGCTTTTTACAATGTCACATATCACAAATATTTTCCAGCAGATTTACAGGATAATATACAGTAGGGTCCTAAATGTCTTAGGCCTTTTTTTTAACCCTGTTCTTTGTAACTTGAATAGTTAATAATGTGTTTCATTTAGGAAAATAGAGTTATGTAAGAAGCATCCAGTGAGGCGTTACTTGCTGTTTAGTTTTGAGGGTCCTTGATTCATACTCAAAATGATCCAAACAATGTTTCCTATTCTGATGTTAGTATGAAATGTTAAGCCCTTTCTTAATGGTATCCTGTTTACAAAGAAGCTTTTATTATTTCTTGTACTTGTATTTCTTGTTATGTCTTTTGTTTATTGTGGTGCTCCACACCACAAGATTCTTGTAACACTGGATTTCATTTTGTAGATTTTCTGCCATTGTTCTTCTCTGCCACAGGGTCAGAAAATCAAGGAAAAAGGTCATGCTTGAACATAAGTGTTTCCATTACAATTTGCAAACCTGCAATTTAACCGTGCAGTTACAGGTATTAGTCAATGAAAGATAACCTCAAGCATACAGACCTAAAAGCATGCTAATGACAAATTGTTGTCAAGCACAACACAAACACAAGTTGTCAAGTTGTCATATAATTAAACTCAGGTTTTTTTGTAATATTGAATTGAGCATCTGAGTTTGCCTTTTTTATAGATAACTGGTGCCGAGCGTGATCCTGATTTTACTGTTTAAACTCTGTCAAGGAGATGCTGATTGTAGTTCTTGATTATTCTATTCAGGAGTTTTGGAGAAAAATTGCATGATTTGATATGATCCTATATTTTTAACACTGGTCAACTGCTGTATCATTTTGTTCCGTTATGTCTTGTATTATTATCACTGTCTATGATAGCAGCATTTTGGCAGATTATTATCACAGTATTATCACTGACAATGCGACAATCAGTGACAAGTGCTGTAGTTCAAGGATAATAATAAATGCCCTAATCAACTGATATGTGGTTTGATACGATTGATTTTATACGATTGATATACGCCATGTCTGCATACTCTGATGCAAAGATCACTTCGTTTCAGGAGAGTTCATCACTAATGAGGTGAAAGGTGGAAATAGTTTTAGGGTCCCGGGGGTCTGTTACAGTTCTGGTAGGATTGATGTGTATCCAGTACAAACAATTAAAACATTTTATTTCAAAATAAAAAATAATGTGATACAAAAGTCTTGGTCCACAATGTATAACCAAATTAATTTCTAAAAAAGGGCAAACAACAAACAAGCCAAATTAACAGTAACAGACAGCTACAACAAAACTGCAAATTCTCTTAGGTGAGCAGACTATCTGCTCTGAGTTTTGGCTAGTTCTCGATGCTAAAAGGATAAATGTGTGTTG
The DNA here is from genome assembly GCA_036877575.1 of Botia almorhae. NCBI lineage: Eukaryota > Metazoa > Chordata > Actinopteri > Cypriniformes > Botiidae > Botia > Botia almorhae. The sequence continues at coordinate 61,525 of JAZGTJ010001132.1, read as the reverse complement.
TTGTGTCATTGTTTTTCTCCTCGCGATTCATGTTGCTGTAGGTCAGTTGGTAAACCACAGTGCTAGCACAGTAAACCACAGTGCTAGTAACACTAAAATCATGATTCTCTGGGAACACACATTGCAATAAAATGTATATATCTTAAACATACCCAAAGCTAAATGTTAATGTATAGGAATGATCTGATAGATAAACTCTGGCAAAAGTTTAAATTTAGCTAAAGACAGACTTCTTTGGAAGTTTAAAACAGTTTAAAGGTTAGTTTGATGTGTGAAGACTATATAAGCCTTGTGTACTTTAAATACTTTAAAGTTTTATTTTTTGAAGATTATACTGTTGTTTGAATACTTAGGGTGCTGGAAGAGAGATTTGAAGTTTGAGGAGATTTAAACTTTGGAGATTTTTAAACTGCTGGAGGTTGCTAAGATGTTCTGAATGGCGTCTGTGCAGTTTTTATGCTATTGAAGGAGGTTACTAGGGTATTCCTAAGCATATGGAGAGACAGAGACTTAAAGCTGTTTATTGCTGTTTATTTATACTGTTAAGTGGCAGCCTGTGGGATATTGTTTTCTGTAGGAAAACATAAAATCCAATCAGAAAAAGGAAACAGGATGAAGGCTTGTCCTCTAAAAAGGTTTAAATTTGCATTAAAGGGCAGATGTAATAACTTCACCTTTTATTGTCCTTAGCTGCAGTGGACGAGTTTTGGTGCTTTGGTGATGGTGAATTATTTGAGTTCATCTAAAGTGTTATTTATGCTGTAGGTCTGTACTATTCTGTTCTTCCTCTCCTCAGCCATGCTGCAGAATCTTAAGCAGATGAGCCATGACACATTTGCCAACTAACAGTATGTGCACAGTCCAGGCCTAATCAACCAGACAGTCCTAAACAACCTTTGTCCAGAGTTTAGATCCAACCCACGGGTTACATTTTTTGAGACCTGGGGAACAAAGCACATTTCCTCAATGTGGTGGGAGGATTTTATGAGGTAAACAAAGCATATCACAAAAAGCAAAGCACACATATGTACATAAAACATTATGATTTCAAATGAGATTGCAAAGATGCTGGAGCCAGATAAAAAAGTTAAGGGCATGTTTATTCTGAGGTTATGTCAGCAAAATAGCTCCTCACATTATATTTATCTACCTGCATTTCCACCAGGTTATGCTTATTATATATTTTACAGGGTCATTATAAGAAAGCATTTTTTAAATTCTCATTTATAGTTTGTTTAAAACAGAACAGCTGTGTTTTTACATCCCTATCTTGTGGTAAACATTACACAGTTTAATTTCTCAGATAATAACTGGACACCACATCAAACGTAAAGATAAAAATGTAGCACAGTACTTATCGTTGCATTAATGATGCGGTTTCACAAACTATTCTGAAAATATAAAAATCTGTAAGCTTGCGTTCTAAACAGTCAAACAGCATCTGTGTTCTTGCTTTTTTAGGATCATCTTTGTGTGTACGCTGCCCCCTTCAGCCCGTGCGTGTAATGTTTTGACAAACGGGAACGGAATAAACTAACTTATTATTATTATTTTGTATTTTAGTTTAGCTTCAGAGATAAACACATGTAAAATATTTACGCAATTCAAAAAATAATGTGAAATATTAATCATGGCTTCGATTTTGCTTTCTTTGCGTTCTCAAAAATGTGGATAGACCACACGGAGGCAGTGTATGTTTGTTGCGATACATTCATTACTCATTCATTTGTCTGGAATGACTGTTGCAATTCGAAACGCAAGCCTCTAGCATAAATCCGTGTAAAGTCTGTGTTTGGAAAAAAATGTCAAAATGGTTATGTCTGACATTTTTGCACCACACATCAATTATTTAAATACAATACACTGAATTAAAATAATTACTTTTTAAAGGAAAATTCACACAAAATGACATTATTGTCATTATTTACTCACCCTCGTGTTTCAAAGCCTGTATGGTTTTCTTTCTTGTGTGGTACATAAAAGTAGCCATTGTTTTTGTTTTCATTACAGAACTTGACAGTCCCGTTTCACTTTCATTGTGGTGAAGAATGGCTTACCCTTATTACAAGCCTCCGTTCCAGATAAAGATCCAGACAGCATTTGTGCCAAGAGTTTAATACAGTGCTGAGAACTAAAATGAAAACTTTTTAGGTCAATTACAGCCCTGCGTGACTGACCATCCATCCTGTGCTGTAACCACAAATCTCCTCATATACTGCATCCCTAATACAAAGCATTATGTATGTAGTATACAAATATGTGCGTAAACATTTTGCTTCTTATCAATATTTTTGTCAAATAAGTTTTGTCAAATCTTTCTGTCGTATTACAAGAAAGTGATATAATGAAGTTCTCATTCAAATAAAAATTTAAATAACTAAGTCAAATTTAAATAAATGTATAGGTTGTTGGTCATATGTGCAGCCTCACAGCTGAGCTTTGTACAGAGGAAAAGTATACATGCATTATCTCTTTGTAAACATACAGCCCATTAACATACTGACTGTCAAAGTTATAAGAAACTACACTGTTTAAATATATGAGATAACACTGATAGTCTTATGTATTTCTTTTAATGAAGAATCTTTTCATTAAGTTATTTAAGACAGACATTCTCAGAACAGCTGATGCTGGTTAGCTGAGGACTGCCATTTGAATTTCAATTTCAGGAGCATTCATTCCACACAGAGCTCATAGAGCACAAGTGAATGCGGGTTGTTGACAAAAGTTCTACCAGGCTGCTGGAATTTTAATGATGGGTGCCTCATGCGTTCTAATGACATTTCTTACTGACAAACTGCTTGCATTGTTCAAATGCATGACGAGGTATACCAAACACAATTCCTTTTCTGCACACTAACATGTGTTAGGAAAAAATGGGGAAATTTATGCTGACCTTTAAATACATTTTCAACATAACAGATTAGTCAAGATTAAATTTGCAGCCCACATTTTTAGCCTCAGCAATAGAAATATGATCCACTGTGATAAATAGTTATTCATTTAATTATATTAGGAAATCATTCCAGTGTCTTATCACACATTCTTTTCTAGCATTCTTGTCTTTGTGTTTGTGGTCTGCTGTTTCCTTGATTTTGTGATAATGTACACACATCATGGTGATTGAATAAAGATCAGTCTTTTAACTTAAGACTTTTTATGATGTCGGTATGAGACTTTAGGTGCTATGACAAGTATTTCTGATAATTCAGATGTGTTATTATCAGTTCAGTCATTTTTATATTCATAAACTGATTATTTTCCTGGTTTGTTTTTCTTTATATGTAAAGGTGCTTTGAAACAATATTGTTAAATTACAATTGTAAAATTGTAATGCAACATTATGAAAAAATGCTACATACATTGGAATGAAATCAAATTGAATAACATATGAAGCCACTATATCTTAATATTCTAATAGTATGGACATATATATATGTTGTTTTTAAAAAACCTCTCTGTCCAGACGTGTGTGAATTCTGTTTTTATCAGAATCATGCAGTACTGAATGAATCTTTGGTTATTTAATAAGGCTGTACAGTACAAATTAATGCCAGCAAAGCAAACAAAAGAGGGACAGTAAGACCACATGCAGCCTGTTTTGAAACCACATGATCACTGTAAGCCTCTGGCCTCAGTGAGCTGGGGGAGAGAGAGAAAGAGAGAGACGAAGAGTGGAAATCTGTAGTAAATGTCATGTTAGTTCACAGCTGTAAGCTCTGAGTTTAAACTGCTGCATAAGACAAGCACAGGTTTAAAGAATGAAGAACTTACATTGAGGGTACCAAACAGACCCTGAAACTCTTAGAAAAAGGGTTTTCTTTTTTTAATAAAGAAGATAATTATCCTTTAGAAAACATCAACCTCCAGAGGTTAAACAAAATATTATGAGTAATATTATTTTATTTCTAGTTCTATATTCAATTCAACAGATTCTGTTAAAACTGTTATTTTATCCTTTTAATAGATACAGTTGAGAAGGTCAAGACTTCTGATGTAGTACAGACAAATCCGGCCATTTTTAATGCTAGGTTAATTTGATGACAGATAACAGTTTAAGGTAATCAATCAATTAAGTGTACCACATTTATGGAAATCCCAGAGACTTACAGCCGGATAGACTGCAGGAAGAACGACAACCACTGAACCCCATAGTCATGTCAAAGTATCCCTCAAAGCAGAGACAGAAAGAGAGAGAGAGGGAGAGAGGGAGGGAGAGGCTATAGAAAGAGCATTCATCAATGCCTCTTTTGTCAGGCATGCAAGAGGGAAATTAATGAAGGTGTTCATAAGTGGGGTTTCACGTTATTAGTGTAACTTCAGGAAACCAAATGGAAAATGTAATTTACCTCCCTATTGTTATCAAGCTTGGGTTGTGCCTGGGGTGCCATTTTGTTTTAATCCAGGGTAAGCAAGGCTGTGTCGACACAGCTTCACAGTCTTGTGCTTTCCTCCCATAAACAGATAAACCACCATTAGTCATTTCATCTATTGAGAAATTATCTTCATGTCATGCAAAGCTTGAGGGAGGATTTGCTAATCCTTCATTACACACTTTTTCAGAGGGAAAGAGAGAGGAGGGTGCATTGTGTAAATGCTGTTTAACATGCAGTTGAACACAATTACAAGCCATTTATAATTACCCTAAAAACAGAACACCAAGTAACAAGGGCCGCCATTTTGTGAATTAAATAAACAATCCTTATGCTGGTTATGAAACTCTTTAGTTAACGAGATAAGTATTAAGTACGGAGACAGTCCTATGGTGTTTTGAATGTTTTTAGCATAATCTTATGCAGTTGATGGGATGTTCTGGGTGGCTACTAGGGTGTTGCTAGGGGTCTGCTTGGCAGTTTCTTACTAGGCCAAGTCAAAAGAGAATACCCTATTGATATTCTAGTCTCTGTGCGGCTATCGTAATTTATTTAAATGCAAGTCCATAAAGTTTTTACATCCATTTTAGCATTCAGCAGATGAAAATCATAACACAACACAACCTCATTAAAAAACACGATTTGAGGTATCATTCATGTCCATAGGGCAAACGGTGCACTAAAGTTACATGACAAAGTTGAATATTTAAACTTTTGAAAACCCAACCTAACAAAATAGTAACGCCTGTCTAACATCACTATTAATTCAGGGCTGTTGATAGCATGACATTGAAAGTCTTTTCATGAAGCTAAAGTAAAGGGGGTAAAAACGTAAGGTTTCACATAAGTGTTCCAACTTGTGACCTGTGGCTCCCCTGTGCTTGTTTATGGGAGTGAGTTAGGTGCTCTAGGGACCGAGGGGGCCTCTAGTGTAGCAGTCTGGCCTTTCTAAACATTTGTGATGAATTAGATCATTTCCTGCTACCCTGAGAAAGCAGGCAGCACGAAACAACTCCATTAAAGATACCTATTTTTTTTTACAAAAACGTAAAAAGAAAATCTGTCAAAAATGAAAATTCTATGCTCATTTGTATATTATCATTTCTATCATCATTACAGACTTGTTATTTTCTGTGAAAAATGCTAATGCTGCTTTTAATATACAACCAGTAAAACAAGGGTCTGTCAAGATCCAAAATGGACAAAAGCACACAAAAGAGAGATTTCAATGAATAGCTTTGTGTGTAAATTTAAACGTTATCAAAAGACTTGGGAATATTAATAGCATAGTAGTTGCATGGGTGTCTTTTATGGTGCTCACACTTTAATCGTATAGAAAATTGCAGCATGAATGATCTTTGAAAAAAACTGTATTTTGTTCTCATGGGAAGAATACTCATACAGGTCTGGAACTAATGGAGGGTAAATGATTAACAAATTGTTATTTTCAGGTGATTTTTTATCAAACAATATACATGAAGAAATATTTAAGCAAATTATATTTTACAGAAAATACATTGAAACTTTTGAGGTTGATGTCAAAAGTTGGCAAAATCGGCCATTTATTGAAATGAAAGAATTAAATGTGAACAGATTTCTTGATGAAATTTTTAAGAACAGCTCAAACTTCAATATACCGAACACATACGTCATTGCAACAACAGTGTCGTACAGATTTGATTGTGGAGTCTCACACAGCCTCATGATGTTAAGCCCAGTGAGGCAACAAACAGACCGACAACTATGGAGCTATGGAGACCCATCATCACATAATGCTTTTCCCATGTCTCTGAAAATTATACACATTTTCTTACAGCATTTACACCTTTCCAAACAATAGTACCACAAAAATAATCAACCTGCTTACAGGAACTTTATGGACGACAGAGTGAAAAACTACATGAAGCTGAATGGTGAGATAATGCTGCTGGAACAATATGACCAATGAAAGACCGGCTTGGAAAAGTTGGGTGGTAGACATTTTGAGGATAGCATAATACATGCTTCTGCTGAGCCTAATCACAGAAGTTTATATACATACAGCTCATATTCATCTTAAGAACAACTTCAAAAAGAGAGAGAGAGAGAGAGAGAGAGACAGAGAAAGGAAAAGCAAAACAATTCTAAACACACCACAGCTCTGCATTCATACTGATATGGCTTTCTGGCTCAGTGTGCCTACATGAAATAAGAAGCACCTAAAAAGGTGCTGGCATCATAACAGATTGACAGACAGAGGCAGAAAGAACAAAAGCAAAGAAAGAGAAGTGTGGTTGTTCTTAGCAGAGACACGGCTGATGTAGAGATCTTTAAAGTGGCTCCTACATGAGCTGCATTTCCTGGAGGCCGCAAAGAGGTTGAGTAGGGAGTCATGCAGATTCAGACAACGAACACTGAATGCAAAAGAGACTAAAAAGAGCCATCAACTCAAAAGGCTTTGCAATTTAATCCTTCAAGATTTCAAAGACAGTGTATGGATTGCAAGAATATGCAGGTTCCCAGGTCTAATTGGGAAGGGGAGGGCTAGCTCCCTTTTTTAAACATGAGAGACTTTCTGAGATTCCCGTGCCTGCTTGATGCTGTACAGCCACTTAATGACCCGGGCATTCCGCTCCACAGCAGAAATTCCATAGGGAACGCGCTCGCCAGTGTCATCTTCCTCGTCGGACAGGTCGTCATTGCTGTGGCGTGACTGCTCACAGTCCGAGCTGATCATGCTAGCACTACGGAAGTTAAGTGAAACAATGTCAGAGTTTGCACGGGCAAAGCTCTCCACACCCACACTCTCCAGCTCCTCGGGATCCAGCCCACAATAGTTAAAGAAGCGTTCTACGTCTGCACCAGCCCGAGCATAGCGGTCACTCAGGTCTGACTTGGAACGGTGCAGAGAAGGTCTGCGGGCCACAGAACCCCCTAACTCTAGCTCCAGTTCTGTGGCAGGGGTGGGCAATGTTTCTTTTCCAGAAGAGTGGGGGGCATTGTCACAAGCGGCCAATGCTTTGGCGTTAGGCTTGGGCGGCAGTGGTGGTGCAGAAGAGCTACTGCTGCGAGCCGCTCTGAGTGGTTTGCCATTACACAAGCGGCGAATGTCTGAGGAGCTGTGGGAGGCTTGCAATGACAACCTCTCACCTTCAGCCTCACACGATCTCTCCTCCAGCAGCCTACGACTCAGGTTCAAGTTCCCTCCTTGAGGACTGTGTCGGCCTTGTGCAGAGGGTGGCACCTTGAGGGAGTCAGCAAAGGAACGGCATCCAGGTTCTGACAACTCAGAAGAGCGATGTGGCGCCCAGCTCCGTGCACCAACTTTGTGTGACGTGCCCTTGGCAGGCCCCTCAGATGAGGAGGAGCTATTAAGGATGTTCTTTAAGATCTCTAGGTTGAGATTCTCACGTTTGGTGGTAGTAGCACACGTGTCTGATTTGGCATTGTTGTTGGAGGCTTTTAAGCCAGATCCCACGCCACTGCCCCTTTTCACAGGAAGTGGACAAACTGGGGGCTTGGCCAGGACCTGTGGTTTGATGGGCTCCTGCTTAGCGTTGATGACCTCCTGGCTTTTGACGTATTTGGCCTTATCAGCCTCTAGCCGTTCCACTGCACTCAGCCGCTTGGGGTTAGGCTCTGTCTGGCGGCGGAAATAGTCAGGCCCCTTGTTGAGAATGCGGAGTGGGACGGCAGAGGCAAAGGCCCCACCCTGGCCGGTGGGCTTGCTATCTGCCTGCAGTGTCTCCGTGGGCATCTCTTCTGGTCTCTCGGCGGCCGCCGTGGTGAATTCGGCAGTGGACTCTCGTCAAGGGGCAGCCTGGAGGCACACACATCAAGCCAGATGACCGGACTATTTATCCTGTCTCCACTGGCTGTCAGCAGTGATGCCTCATACTCACAGCTCATTAATTAGCCTTGCTTCCTCCATGCAGCCAGGCCCCGCACGGCAGAAAAAGAGAGCACTCAGCTCCAGTCAGTGTCAGCACACCCCGTCAGGCTCTGCCAGCTGGGCGGATTGTGGGGAAAAGCCTTGTCGCTGCTTCTTTGTTCCTGGCCAAGGCTGAGGATCTGAAACACACAAGGACCAACCCTGTTAAGGAAGCAGGTGACATCACATTCCTAGCAACAACAGGAAGAGATGGGACTCAGACATGCTGTTGGCTGATGATGCAAGTACTAGAAAACAACTAATAATAAACACATGCACACCTCAATGTCAGTAGAATTAATAATTAGAAAAAAATAACAATAAGAAATTAATACATTTACTGCATTTTGTATAATCTGACAGAATTGTTATTTGTGAATATTACTGCATTGTAGACTTATCTAGCATGTACATAAATATCATTATGCAAATGCTATATATCATTGTGATTTATTTAGTTTGTCTGTATGATCATCCGATAAAACTGAATTTAATTCACATGTCACGTTTTTCCTAATTACTTTGGAAAACTTCATATATCAGATTAGATTTGCAAAGGAACAAGGAGCAAATGATTCTCATAAACATGCAGGGAATTGATGATTCAGCATCGAGTGTGTGCACGCACGTGGATTTTCTCCATCCAACTTGAAACATAGTTCAGGGAAATACAGATGTAAGACCAGAGCTCATATTCCTGCCAAAACCTTGAGGCTGTTTATGGGGGAACAAGCAAAAAATACAGTAAAGAGACCAACAAAAAAAATAACAGAATGGTGGACAACAGTGTTGATGGTGGGGGCAATAGGTGTAAAAATTGCTATGACAAAGCAGTTTATCAGGCCTGCAGAGATGAATAAAAGAAAGACATAAACATCGTACAGCTCTCTTAGAGGCGGCAACCATTTACATTTAGGCCTATTTTAATTCCATGAACAAGAATCTGTGCTCAGGAGGTTTCCCAGCTTAAGTTAACCTCTTTATGAAGTAGGACTATTATTATTGATCTGTTATTTTAAATAAATCATATTTTTGTTAAGTGGTCCAGAATGCTGTTGTGTTTTAATAAGAAGAACATTACAAGGTCCAGATAGCTTAACATTAAAAGGCTCTGAAACATTATCTTACAATAACACTCCTATCACAGTCATTGCACACAATCCTTCATCATTTTGGCCTTTGAGTATCTTTATCACAAGCTCACCAAGCATTTAACAGTTGCATGGAAATTGTCTTTTCTGCAGAAACGTTATGTAATTTAATAACACTACGCACATTAGCAAGTGAACCTCCATAGACCCAAAAGCTCTCCCTTTTTTCTTTTCAGCCTCTAAAAACATCCTCAGGGTCACTTGGGTGTTGGATGGAGACTTTTGCAAATGCTTGATAAATGTCAGTGGGGGAAATGTTAAGGAAAAGAATAGCCTTTAAAGGAATATTCTGGGTTAAAAGTAAGCTCTGTCTACAGCATCTGTGCAACGCTGCCATTACCACAGAAAATGATTTTAAAATTCATGTATTTTCAATGGAATTCTATGAACCCTAGTGATTCTGTCCCTGAACAGCATATGGAGAATGGGCCCTTGAAACATATTCACAGAGAGGAGTCTCAAACCCCGGTCATGTAGAGAGTAATAATCATAACAAGCTTCCCAAACTCCCCCACAAAAAAAGCCAGCCTTTAATCCTCTAGGCTGAGTGCTATATCCCCCTCCCCCTAAAACACAGAGTAAAGCCAGCTGTGGGACTCCAGCCAAATACATCTCGCATCATGTCCCTACAAAGCCCATCTGAATTAGCAGAGCCCCACGACTTTCGCAACGCACCCGTTCACCTTTATCGTCCATGTAAAAATAACACTTTACCTTATCGCACCATCCTTGCAAACTGGTCTGCTGACATTACACAGCAATTTCTAAAACAGATATTACACAATGCATATTGAATCCCATATTATACTGTATGACCACGTTTGGCACATTCCTGCAAGCCACAGGCCATAAGATCCCAGAAACACTAAATAAATGCCACATCAGCTAAAGATTCTGGCAATGTTGCAACACTGCCATTAAAACCGTCTTGCTTTCTGAGAGGCCAATCTTTTCTCTTTTAATTCCAAACACATGACGTTCACGCAAGCGGTTCTTACGCAGGCAGTTTAACTGAAAAACCTGCTGCTTCGACCATATGACTCTATCAAAATAACAATGGAAAATGCTCACAGATGCTCATTATATTGGGTGTAGATTAAATTGTGTCTGTTGCATATATCTGAGATGATATTAAGCACCACTGTATGTATCGCATTATGTCATTGTGTATAAAGACTATAAACATTGTACAAACAGCAAGATGGTTTGTATTAAGACTGTTTGGAATTGAGAACAATTGTGAAAACAAATTAAGAACATTTGTTAAATGTTTAATAAAATATTAAAGAATGAATAAAAACAATGATTTACAATAATTACTAAAAGCAATTTTAAAAACTTTAACTATGTAATAAAACAAGTTTTCTCCCGTTTACAACCACATTTAAATGTTTTTTGTTAAATATTTTTGATAGTTAAGATTACACCAAAGCAAGACACGCACCTTCTGTAAAATGAATGAGAATAATATTGGGTTCCTGTAGGGTTCCTGTAGCTCAGTTGGTGGAGCATTGCTTAGCAGCACAAAGGTTGTGGGTTCAGTTTTCAGGGGAGCACATGTACTGACAAAATGTATAACTTGAATGTACTGTAAGTCGCGTTGGATAAAAGCGTCTGCCAAATGCGTAAATGTAATATTGAGTGTCAGCGCTATATAACTGCAATATAAGCAACAGATCCTGGTCTCCACCTGTTGCATTGATCTACACCATCAGCAGTAGCACAGGAGTGTTAGTTTCACAACATCACATTAAAGCTGATGCTGTGTGCAGCGGGCTGGACTACATGAGCTCTGTTCCTCAGGAGAGAGCAGCTCATTGGCTCTTCCCTCCTGTCAATAATCCAGGCCTTGGCCCACTCGCATAGCAGGTGTGTGTGTGAGTGTGCCTTAGCCCAGCACCATCAAAGAAACAAACACGAGACTCCTTTAGGTCTGAAACTGTACAGATACATGTAACACAGATGACAAGGGAAGAGAATATTAAACTGCCATTTTAAACCAGCATCTACATAAAGTGTATGATTGCTAAGTTGTTGCCAAATAAACGATTAAATAATAGACCATTAATTCTGGCTCCGGTGTTGAAGCAAGTGACTAAATCACTGACTACCTTAACTTTTGTATGGATGTTGTTGTTCCCATTAAAACAGTGCATTGCCTCCTTAACAACAATCCCTGAATTATCAGCAATTGTCAAGGACCTCCACAATAAAATAAAGAGGGTATTTTAGGACAAAGGCCAGGCAGAACTGAGGCATGTACAGACAGAGATAGGGGTGGAATCACATCTGGTGACCTGGATTACAGACTACCCAAAAGGGAGACCACAGTATGTCAGGCCAAAGAGATGGTGGTGGATTTATAGAGGACTAGGCCTCACCCTTACATTTCTATTCTATTTCTACGCAATTGTTACAATAACCGTTTTTATACAATCTTTATTTTTTTATTACTAATAACTTTTTCAATGTGTTTTCTGCTTCATGTGTTCTGTGTTCATTGTATAAGCCATTGGATGCCTAAACTTCCCCTGGGGATCAATAAAGTATCCATCCATCCATCATTAGCTTTGTTTTTAATTTAGTGGTCATTCTGTTTTCTAAACAATACTGCATTAACAGTCCAACAGTACAGGCCAAGATAAATTCCACTTAATTTAATGTACTCTCAAAACACGTTTTTATTTACTTAGTTTTATTTTCATAATTAAACAACACTGACTAGGTCAGTGGGTTGTAACTGGTAAACTGTGACCGCAAAATGGGTCATATACTGTTGCAGACAGCAAGGAAAAGCATTACTAAATGCCAATGCAACTAACCAAGTAATCCTACATAGTTACCATAGCAACATAAATAGGTTCACCGAAAAAGGCGTTAGAAAAGTTCATGTCAACAGCTAAAGGTCAAATTAAGTTTTATACAGTATTTAACTGCAAATTTACACTATTTAGCAGTAGCTAGGCACACGTTAACATGGAAAGGTTACATGACATGCCCTCATTCTCATAAACCACTCTTGACTCACCTGAAACAAGGCCATGGTTTGTGCCAACCACAATTTTGTGATGAATTATTGGCTGCCAAGAATTTAATTCAATTTGCATAATAATTTTAGGACTGCATTTAGTTGTCACTTAATATCTGGTATCCTGACGCACAAAAATCTGGAGCCTGTAGCAAAACCAGTGGACTAACTGACACATTTAATGTGCATTTGTGTGTGTGCGTCCCCTCCAGCTACCTGCATGTGTTCAAACAGGGGGTGGGGGCTGCTTTCACAAAAATCAAGGTCTCTGATGTTTCTCTAAATGTGAAAAGCATGGCAGGCGTGAAGTGACACAATTCTGTCTCTGGAATCATGTCTAGTTTAAGATTTTTGTCACTGTCTAATATTTCTTCCGCCAAAAGTTCCAGACAGAAACATATTTGTCCACTATTTTGTCAGACACTTTTCTTCACATTTTATTTGTGACATCGGTGCTGAAATGTCTAACTTTTTGTGATCTCAAGGTAAATCGAGGTCCCGTGTGTTTCTAATGATGGAAGAAAATGTCTGAAAACAAACCCTAAGGTAAACAGCTAAAAAAGGCATCGTTCTGACGTCCAGACCAAATGAAGTACATACTGTGCTTTGTACAGGAATACCTGTACCTGAGGAGACATTCACTATGCAAAAAAAACAATGTATGCCTCTTTTTTATAAAGCACAAGCAGGTTTATTCTGGTTTCTTTCCTTACTGGTTACCCTCTTTTAAACTTTTAAACTGCTTTCCAATGCTAGGGAAAGTCAAATTCAGCAGGGCTGTCAGTCAAATTCTCAGTGCCTGGGACAAAACAATAGTCCCCAGGGCCAATAAATAGGCGGTGCCTTAAAAAACCTTGGGCAGCCCCTTATCACAGAGCCTTGGTTTTCCATCCTTGACAACACACTGTAACAGAGGGGTATTTAACATCTGCTACATGCATAAGGAAGCACACAGTGGAACATTCTTTGATTCTTGTAACATCCAAACCATAAAGCTGCAAAATTCTGATTAGACAAATAATTAGAATTTCAGATTAATGTTATGCAAAACAAAATAGAATTGAAACAGTATATTGGTATGACAGAGTCTGGTAGGTGGGTAGAGTATTCCCAAAGAAAAGGAGCTTTGCTTGTTTGTGAATGATTGAGCAGCATGTATACATGAACTCTCCCATATTTGATGCTTCATGAGCCATCAAAACGTGGACTGTGTCTTTAGAAAAAAACACAGGCTATGTTTTGCACCTAATGCTGTATCTGTCCCAGATCCAGTTAGTGCTACTTAGGGATCAGCAGGAGGACAGCAGTGACTGAGTACTCAGTTGGCTGGCAACACTGATCTTGTGGATTGGCTCACTCTGAATCACTTTGCTGTCTCAGCATATGTGTTAGCACGACTCGTCATCACACCTACACTAAGCTATGATGTTGCGGTCTGGAAATTGTATTATGGTTCTTGGTAATATATTTCTGACAAGATAATAAATATAGCTGGAAGGGGTGCAGTCTCGCAGACTGGCATATGGTCTGGTTCACATTGCAGTGCATCCTGGCCAAGAACCGCTCACTTAGACAAGAAGGGACTGTCTGGCCGACATGGAAAGTGACATATTTTAGCGTAATTTGTTTTGTTTTTTACATTTATCTAAAAATTGCTTGTTGATATCTTGTTAACTTGCTACTTATAACCTCAAACAAAACTCTGGATATCTCTGCAGAGATTTGATAATACTAACCATGAAAACACGACTTCATATACAGGTACAAACAACCGTTTCTAACAAGACTGCAGCAGGTCTTTCATATGTGTGTTGTAAATAAACCTCTATATCATGTATCTATTATATTTTTCTGTAAATATAATCTTAGGTTAAATACAGTAAACAAACGGTGGAGAACTAGACAGGCACGGATGACTTGCACCACAATTCCTCATTTTCTTTTATACACCAAGGCTTGTGAGTTTGGTTTTATTTATCTTACAGCAAAGTTTGAAGCAATTTCGCTAAGCTAAAACTCTCTGCTCTGTCAAGTAGACTCTGCCAGTCTGCCCTGCCAGAATAAATTGTGGACAATGAGAAACAGTGTTAAAAATATCACGTGATTATATTTTAATGGCTTGTTAGTAAGACTGGAACACGAGATCTGCTGGGGGTTGGTAATGATCAAAGGGAATGTTTTGGCTTGTACGCCCCAAAAGCTTAAGAAGAAATGACATGGGAGAGACTTATTATTCTGCAGTAAAAGCTGCTCCCTGAGGTAACTAATATTCTTCAAACTGCTGTGCAAGAAGGGTAAATCTGCTAAAACACACTACAAGGCCTAGGGATTGTAATCATAAACTCTCAGTACCAGGCACTGCTAACTCTGGGTAGACAGCTCAATAAGCTTTGGAACAGACCTACTGCAGGCATTTACGGTTTTATCATTAGTGTGTAGCATTTTATCGTTGGGCACAAGAAAAAAACTGTTCCAAAAGGTTTGCAGCATAATTCTAAGACACCTTCTTTTGCCAAAAGCATGCATACTTTTCACAGAAGGCAAAACCCTGAGGTGCATTGTGACAAGATTAATGAACAAAATTAAAGGCCACCTGCATAAATAAGCAATTGCTAAATAGCAAGTAACAAACCTGTGTGTGCCTCAGGTTTTAACAGGCTCTGAATTACTGTCCGAGTCGTCCTTCTCGTCCAGCTGCTGCAGGTTCTAAGCGGGGGTCACACCTGAGAGAGACAACAGCAGGTAAGACATTGCCATTACAAGCTAAATCAAATGACAACATTATTGATCTATTGTATTTTTAGCATTTCTTCCATACCAAAGCTGTTCAGTGAGACGGGAGAACTTTTGTAGAGTTTATGCAAATCATAATGGAAGGAATCAAAAGGTTTAAGGCTTTTTGCATTGTTTTTTTTAGATTTAAAACTAAATCTAGCTGTTGCAAATAGAAATTCATTCAGCAGAAGCATTCTGACTGAAATGGAACTTGTAACGGATTTGGAACAATCTATGTGTGCAGCAGCTCCACGCTACAATGCATCATACATATAACAAAAATATATACACAGAAGACATTTACAGTTGACATCCCTTTGCACAAGGTGCATTGTGGGATAGCGCAGGAAGTGAAACCTAACCCATAGCTAGCAAACAGTCTATTAATAACATTAATTCACTAAAGCCCCAGCCATAAACCATCAATCACAATAATCACAAAACAAATTTTAAAATGATAAGCAGTTTTCTTTCCATTCCAATAATGCAAATCCTTTGATTGTTAGGACATGAATGATGAGTGAATGATGATTGTTTGTGTGTTAAGATCACAGTGTTCATTCCCTTTCACTGTGTTAATGAATCATCATGACACTTTAGAAAACCAAGCAGATGTTGGAGCTTGCAGACTCACAGGGTTACGGTCTGTCATTTAATGGGAAGATCCTCCATACATGAACATGTAAGGAATAGGAAAACTCATGGAATTCTGGTGCAGGCAGGACGCTGCTCAGGGTTTTGATGAGATACAGGCAGCACCTCTCACGTGAGATCAGGAACAACATTATCACCTCAGTGAGAGTTATGGCAAGTACACAACCTGACTGAGAAACTCAGAACTTCACGCTACATTAACGCTTCTCTCTGCTGATTTTCTTTTTAAAACATGTTTTTGTTATATTTATAAACACACTTGCGAATGCTTCAGAATATGTAAGCCATCTAAGTATCTATTTGTATTTAAGAGTTTATTTATTACAATGTAAAGTGTGTGATTGTGTGTTCTCCCATCTAATTTGCAGAGAAGACTATTAGTATCTAAATCAATTATAGCATGATTGGGTGATTTCTTTGCAATATTTGTTTTGTATTTGTGCATTACTTTTTGTATTAGATTTTTTTATATTTTTGCAAATCAGCCATTAGTGGTGCAGAAATTGCATACCTCAACCATTTAATAAGTTAAGGTGATGTCAGCTTCATCAATGGACCAGGGCATGTACCGTATCATGATTTTTCGTTTTGGTTTTGAATATTGTTACACCCCAAGTGCAAGACATGCAATGCCATTGTATTAAATACCTGAACGCTCTTGCTCGTGATAATGCTTTCATATAAAAGTCCTATAATAAAAGCTAGTATTGATTAACTCATTTTAGATGCAGTATACCAATTTTGTCTATTTTATGTCAACGAATAATAAGGTCAACAACAGCAGGATCAACTCTTGCATTTTGCTGAGCAGTACACATACTGACACCTATATGAAACATTTTAGTGCTATTATACTAAATCAGTACTCTTGAAATTGAGTGTGCTTCCTGTAGCTCAATTGCTACAGCATGTTGGTAGCAATGTCAAGGTTATGGGTTTAATTCCCAGGGAACGAATTGATCATGAGTATGAACTTGATAGCACCGTAAGTCACTCTGGATAAAAGTGTCTACTAAATGCACAAATGTAAAAGCTTATCCAACCAGATTGAAGGGCTGCAACTAACTTTGTACAAATACACTGAATCATAACCGTGTTTTAAATGTCTAATTTGATAGAATAAATTGCTTCAAGTCCTAATGAGAACAGACTGAGATGTTAAAGTGACCCAGACATGGGGAACTGCCTTCACTTTTGATGTGGACATTTTGTATTCTATTCAGACAGCAGTCCTCACAGCGCATACAGCTGACTTTCACAGCTTCATTTATCTGTGAGCAAACACCAAAGGCCGCATTATCATTCCAAACAGGTCCCGAGCCATGAATCACATACAACAGCATGCGGGTGAGTCAGTTCCCAACTCTAAAGCCAACAGTGTCAACTTAACTACTTAAGTGCAATGCTAATATTTCACTTCAACATAAAACTAGAGAACAAAATGCTGTGAAACAGAAACAAATTATCATAGTATCAGTCCTGAAAAGATCAATCTGTTGACGTCAATAGAAGCCAAAACATTAGCCATCAAAGAACACAGGGCTAATTGGTGAGACTTAAGAGCCCCATTTTGGCCCTGATAGAGGGGTGGTTTATATTTACCACCCTGGATCCTAATAGGAGTAAGTCAGACTTCTGATTAGCAAACAGCTACTTATGCTAATGATACTGATGCTACTTATTATTGCTCATTATTTTAATGAGCAAACAAGCTACAGCAAGGAAAGTAGAATTTGCTGCGTGAGATTTTACTGGTTACGTGAGGAGAGTAATGACTGACAGGACGAGCGTCGCTGATACACAGTTTGTGCGATTACAAATCGAAAGTGAAAGTTGAAAGCAAGCGCATATTCAAACGTGATTTCAATACCCCACATATTGATAGTGGCTCCCCGATGCCTGCAAATTATATACAACATAATTACCCAACCAAATTTGTGAGATAATGCAAAAGCATAACAATATATTTTTCCTATTACAAGATAGCCTGACGGGCAGGGTGGAAATACATTTTAGTAGCCCAACTGGATGACACAGTAGCCCCGGGACATCAGGCTAGTGATTTTGCGAGACCTGCAGAGAACATCAGAAAGGCTGTCTTACTACGTTAAGGAAGTTGGAACAGCCTTGTTCAACTGTCACTCTTGTTCTTATTTTCTCCACCCTGCCGTGGCTGTTGTAACAGAAATAACCAGGAACACCATCTAATAGTAGAGTGAAAACATAAAAGGAGCCACTTCAAGAATTCATAAAGAATCCATCACTGCTTCTCTTGGGATCTCAGACAGTTGGGCTCTTTTTAGCTTAAGATCTCATACATAAAAATAGGACAGTCCCAAACCACTAAAGGAACATTCCCACATAGTGAGGTTTAGTTTGAGGAAGCAGGTTGGAGGTGTGGCGATATTTGCACAGGCCCTTTTGTTTACCAACAAGGCCAGTGTGAGAGAGGCTGGCCTCCTTTCAGGAGCAAAATGAATGGGTTTGTTAGTATGTCAGGAGCTGGAAATAATGAGCGTCTCTTTACTAAAACATGCTTCCGAGTTTTCCATAGCAGCTCTGCTGTGAGAAAGAGTCCAAGCTATGGGCCGATACCCAGAGCTGCTTAATGAGAGTTCATACTGAGACTTTCTCTCACTCTCAAGCTGCTGGTAAACAAGGTTCAAAATTACCCACTAGTTGCAGGTGAACAGAGAATTTTGAGTGCATAAATATTTCTCTGGAAGACACGAGGGCAAGTAAATGGTGACAGAAGTTTTGAGTGAACTGTCCCTTTAAGAGTAAAAGCAAAAGTACAATTGACATCTATCGGTACAGAATGTTATCAAATTGACATGTGAACTTTACAGTATGACCGCTGAGGAATTTGATTAACACAAATGAGAGAGCGAGTTTGTTTGGGTTGGACGGAGAGGGATGTCTCGTTGTTATTAGACTGGACTGGAGTCTAGGGAAGGATCAGAAAAGTAGTTGATGCTGGGAAAGTTAAGAAGGGTGGAGAGAGAGAGATGGGTTGTGCTGAGTAAGGAGTGCTGCAGTGTTGTCTGTTGCCTCACAATCTTTAAAGGTTTGATCAGGCCTCAGCTGGCAAACCTCATCTCTCAAACACAGGCCAAGGGACTACTGCATGAGACTATCCACAGGAAACACCCTTAAATGCCCTCCTCAGCTTCAGTGGTTTGAATCAAAGACATGACAGTAGTACAGTGATTTTTCTGTGTGTAACAACAGGAGAATTCAAAAAAGTTACAAACAGTATCAGCCTTTTTGGACCTTAACAGACATGGTCAATATTATCCATCATTGAATTAAAAAAAGAGTGGCTTTAAAATTCTCTTTCTGTGTCCAACAAAACAAAACATTACCACATGGGTACAGAATTGCAATCTGGTGAGTGAATAATGCCCAAATTTTCATTTTTGGGTGAACTAATCCTATAAGAAGTCATTGCCATGTATTTTGTCTGATGCATATTTCCCCTTATGAATAATGACAGTCACTGGCCTGTGTTTACTAGAAACCTAAACAAAAGCTTCTCAGACTTGTGCGTCATATAAGCCGGCTAATCAGTGTTTTATCATGCTCCATTCGGCCATTACTGGGGAATGCTTGGTCATATAATGTGAATTAATCTCATTTCAAATTTACTCAGACTACTTAATTAGAGCAATTTTTGCCTGCAGTTTTAAAAATAGCTCTGCCGTTTGTCCCCATTCCCTCCTTTGCCCTTCAGCTACTCAAATTCTTAGTAACCAATCAAGAGGGAGAAACAAACACCCACTAAATTCACTGCAAAGTGACAGGTTAGAGAAACATACAAAACAGAGATACAAACATTACTCCCCTCTACATCAGTAGCACACCTACATATGCATGCAAACAGAACACGCACCCACACATTAGTTCTGTTCCAAAACCTACTGAGTTGCCTACGTAGACTGCATTTTAAGGCACCATAAGTGCACTCATGACATGAGGACTGTTTCAAAAGAGACATACCTTATTTTACACAAATTTTAAGGATGCACTACATCATTTGTAGAAAAGGCAATCCCAGAATGCATTGCAACAAACTCCTAAAAAAAGTCTACAAAATAGCAGGTGAGTTCTGGGACTGACTGCTTTTAACCTATTTTAAAAGCAGCCATGACATATTGATTTACTGTCTCTCCTCTGCTACAGTGTTTACCTTTTTTAATCATGGCTTATACAATGTAAAGCATACAAAGAGCAACTGCAAAGGAGAGATAAAGAGTAAAAGAAAGTAACATGCGTGTATGGGGGACACACCTCAGAGTGCAGGATTACAGACAGCCAGTCGTGACATCAGCCTCATTCGTGACTCCGACACCAGCAGAGACACATACGCTTATCTGCCCACCGCCACCCACTCCCTCTCTCCCTCTCCCTCTCATCTAATTACAGCCCCTCAACCAGCTTCTTGTGTCAGCACACAGCAACTCCAGGAGAGGCTAGTGCAAAGTATCAGTTATATTCAATTTTCATATGTAAAGTCTTTCGAAGACAACCTGATACTGCTGTTCTTTTAATAAGTGGACTGGGTGGACTGTGGTTTCAGACCTCACCCTCTCTAAAACCACAGTCATCATCATAACCTTACCTTCAAGTGCCATCTTTGTTCCTCAGCACAGGTTTTCTGAGTTTGTTAATAAGTAGGCTGTTGTTAAACCTTAAATTCTGAGTTCGCAGCCATTAAAAAAGTCTACAGTGATAAAAAAACATCAATGATCTTTGGTGTCAGATACTTCTTCCATGGAGCAAGTACACCGAAGCCTCGTAGGAAGCAACTGTTACAAGCTCATTACTCCATGATTCCCTTTCAGATCTATTGTATTTGTGCTGAAAGGCGCAGATTCTAGAGAATTAAATGAAATTGCTCAGATGATTAAGAAGGTATTCTGACAGTTTTATTTGGGAACATTGTCCCAGGTCCCATTATGTGAAGGGCTCACTATGGGCCTCTAAGTATAGCCTACTTTTTAGCTCTAAAAGTTAAGAGGCCCACCTAGAAATATTTTGTCATTTTATACTCTTAAAGACTTGTATAATAACATCTAATGAAACATACAATACAATGATATACAATGAAATGTTTACAGTTGAAATTATGTGTGTAATAAATTATTTCATATGAATATGCATCATATTAATTGCCATCAATGGAGAAAGATTAATTTGACCCCCAGCTGCATAGTTGCAGCATCTAACAGTAGAGGCTAACTGCAATCTTATGAATTATCAATGGCTTACAACTGGCCTATTTAACTACATAAGAACAAGGTGACTCAACAGTAAACAACACAAAAGTTGAGTAACTCACGTTATGTGGCCATTCATGCATCTAATATTCTGGGCTTGTGGAAGGTTTTTCTCACTGCAGTAATATAGAAGAAGGTTGGCTGACAGAAAGGCCACTGTGACTCACAGCTCTTAATCCTTCCATAAGCCCAGTTTCACTCTGAACACTGTATGAACACTCAGAGAGCCAAGCAAGAAAGCTTTTGTACATGAGAATGTACTTTCCACACTCAAAGAATGTCCAGCTTGTTGTTAATGTTTTTTTTACCATTTCCAAGTTCTACATCACAGCGCATACATCTTTAAACAAACTCTCTTAGGAGCAGTCAGTCACAGTAATGTGCGGCTTTGTAAACACACCTGGAAAAACTGTATTATTAGGTTGTAATTCCATTCAGAATGTTTAGGCCGACGCATAAGCTAAATGTATTAGGTCTTTCAACTGTATCATGAACTACCTATGGGAACGCCAGGACTTGGAACCTGTGGAATATCCCCCTCACGATCAGACAAATAATATCACAGGCCCACTCTTGAATAATCAGAGAATCTAAAGATTAAAATGCAATCTAGTGAATGATACATAGAAAGCAATCTTGTATAATTAAAAGGTTATGGCTGCAATAAACGCATATAAGTGGGACCTCTGCGTTAATTTGTCTCAATAATGCTGCTGTAAAGTTCACCCACCTACAGAAAATACCCGTAAGATACTTACGTGTGGATGCCTCTCTTGAAAGCCACACAGAGATGACACATTTACAGAGCTGGCGTATGAGAAAGCAAAGGATCACAGTACACATATCATTTGACATACTTCATTGCAGTGCTAGTCTTGTAATTGTGGCAACAGAATGACAGCGTCCTGTGAGCTACAGCAGCCAGGATGGCAGATAGCTGTCTATCAACGTCTATTAGTCTAATACAGTTTGACTGTTTAATCACAGGTCAACATGAAACTGCTTACCCTCTTTAGTGTGGTCAATACCAAAAACCCTAACCTTCACTTTAAAGATGATCACATGTTATTGATAACCCAATCATTTCATCAGAGCATATGGGAGTTGCCACAGGACCATGTTTATTTAAGAGGGTCTGTAGAGTTATATGCTCAGAAGAACCAGTCACCCCAAGAGAGAGTTGACAAATGTCCTTATCTCATCAGTAGAGATGCAAGACAGATTTCTATGGGATTACAGTGCCATCACTGGTCTCCCAGCCTACTGAAAGTTCAGTGGAACACTTTTTTGTGACCTTGCGCCATGCAGTAACAGCAACCAGCCAATGAGACGCAAGAACCGCCTACATCAGGTGCATTTACTTACAAAAGATAAGATCCTCCACTAAAAGTTTTGAAAACAATGATTCACATGCAGTTTTTAACACCAATTAGTGTAAGTATTAGTGAGAAGTGGTGAAAACCATGAGAACAGGACCATTAATAAATTGAACACCAACAAATATTGTAAAACACATAAAATTCCCTCAACGTGCCAGTTTTTGTTATTCGTGGTGGCAGGTAATGCAGCTAAAGTCCTAACATCCTGCAGGCCTTTGTAATGCACTCAGATGTGATATAACGAACATAACAAACAACACAAAATTTACGTTCATAGGCAATATAGCTAATGATATTGTGCTACCAGAGGGAACTAACTGTGCCACCATGAGCATTACCATTTGGTGTGTGCTAATGCACTGCCAAGCTAACTGACTCCAGGGGGTCACAATTTCACCCTGGCCAGGGTTAACTTAGGCACACAGTGAATGAATTAAGCATCTATGAAAACTCCAGGGTGCATTAAAGTGGACGCTTTAACATGTTTTTGTTGCTTCATGCTCAGTGAGAAAGCTAGCAGTCGCTTTGATGGGCTAATTCCATCATATGACGTTCAATAGCCCAGGGGTCATCTGAGGGATACTAAAAATTGCTTTAACGTAAAGAAGGCGACAGAAGATATCAGTAACTAGCTGATATTATCATAGGTAAAAGAGAAATAGTTGCCGATATTTGTGCTAGATTTTGGCATCAAATTAGCATAAATGTTAGGGTAGTGGAGACAGTAATTCATCTTTCCTCTAGTCTAGCACGTTACAGACAACCTGAATTAGGTCAGTGTTTGACAATCACGCCTGGCTCTCTGCCAATGTTCCCAACTATCTGCTGATGCTCTTTTTTTAATCATTCCTTTAGTTTTCATCTCTCGCTGTTGTGTGAAAACAAAATGGCAGACGCTGTAGATAATAATGAAAGAGAGATGGGAACATTTCAAATTATAAGACAAAGCCTTGTCAATTTAAGCATTTATAAAACGGAGGCACGCTCTGCCTGTGAAGACTAATCCTATTGTTTGGTTGGAAAATGTCAGGATGATGATGGAGACTGAAACAGGAAGGAACATGGAAAATAACAGATTTCAAATTCTCACAAGATCAAATGTTTTCCTTCAAAGGAAGGAGTTTAAATAGGCATGTCACCTAGATGAACCTCTGCAGAAAATGCCTTACTGTGGAACAACATCATGGAATGTTCAACTTTGTAATTAAGACTCCATTCCATAGAAATGATGATACATCACAGGTCCATGCCTGCTCCTCACCCAGTCCAGAGGATTTGAGTCAACTTAATCCTCCAGACAGACAAACCTCACACAATAAATAACTTTAATTAAATTAATATTATTTTAAAATGCATTCAGCTTGCATATCAATTCAAAACTTTTGACTGAAAGTTTATGCTTGATTGTCATTTATTGTTGAGAATGGTGATATCCAAGCATCTGTGGTTCTTAACTGTTGGGTCACGACCCAACAATGGTGGCAGGTCTGATCAATATTACAAAATAAATAAGCCTATCTACCCCTGATGAAAAAACAGATGAGATCCACTTGCTTATCAGAAATAAGAAAGCAATTTCTGTTGGAAACTTTAGTTTACGTTTAATAAATGATTCCCACAACCAGGAAATATCTCCTGAGAGAAGCATTTATGGGCACAGCATTTTATAGGTGAGGTAGGCTATAAAGACATTCATAGTATTGATTATTGGGGCCACAACAGTGACAACAATTTAGTGTCCGCATCAATCATCTCCTAAGAAGTAAGCCAATGAAAACAGAATAATATAATGCTGTTACAAACAAAGACCAATAGGAGTCATATGAGTAATTTCTAATAATCCTCAGGAAGTGGGAGAAGAAATGTGACCTGAACACACCAACGGCTGTTCCATCTGCTGTGGAGCACCTCTATAGGTCTGCTTTCATCAACACCTTCTGTTGACCTGTTCACACTCTGAGCAGTACAGCTTTAATCCTGCTTCAGCTGACCCAGTGCTGGGCCAGTTTAATTGCAAAAATATTTCACAAGAGCCCATAAACAAAATGTGATCTTTTATTCCTACTATATGAGCTGACAAGGCCAGAGCCGAAATGAATGCTTAGAGATTTAATAAAAGCAGAACCCACCGCACAATGATTTTGTGTTAATGGATTATGTTAAATTAAAGCAATATTTAGTAACAGGCACTGCTAAAAGGTTAATGCGGTGGTCAATGATAGGGCCCCTAAACCTATCAGCCCTGTGTTAGCAAACAGGATGTTAAAAAAGCCATGAAACAATATCAATTGAATTGGGCTGTGCTTACTTGCTAGTTGAGTGTTACGTAAAACAATTTAGCAATAATTCTTAAAGGAATATTGCACCCAGAAATGACAATTCTTTCATTATAAGCTCTTCAAAATTCTCATATGGTGTTCAACAGAAAAAATAAGTTTATGAGGGTTTGAAGAACCCTGAATGAGTAAATGACTGCACTTTTATTTTTGAGGGAACTACTCCTTTAAGAGCGTGTATAGTTATTATTACAACAGTTGACAACAGAACTATTATCTGCTGATAGGACACCTGTACATCTGCTCAGCAGCACCATAAACAGCTTTGCATCTTTGTGTTGTCTGTTGCAAGTGACACGCCACCTACGCCGAGGACCCTTTAAAGCAGTCTGAGGGCACACCCTCAACAGAAAGTACAGAGCCTAGGAACGGTATACATACGTACCCACACAGACACAAACACACCACGCCTGGGCATATTACAAAAGCCTTCTGGGGGTCAGGCTATGCAGCTGTGTCCCCCATTGATGTAAATAATCAGACAGATGGATCTAAACCGCCCCTAGAGAATAAACAACACAAAGGCAACATGAAACCACAATAACCCCTCCACAGTCAACCTGAGCATAAAAAAGCATTTCTACTAATTACTACTCAGTCAGGGGGCATCTAAACTAGTCTGTGTCAAACTAGTGTAAAATCAGTCAAGCCAGATAAAATATTGTAGAGCTGCCTACGTTAAATCTGTTTTGATTAATCTTGATTATAAAACTGAAAGAAGGATGTCTGTATCATCAAATCACCGAACCTGGTTAAGTTCTATTAAGTTATATTTCAAGACATAACAAAATGTCAGGAATACTTTGCTCAAAGATTTAATGTTTGTCCGTGTTTATACGTCAGCTGCAACATCTCCTGATTATTAATCCTTTCCATGACATCAAGTCCAATCCGAGACACATGATTATGTTTTAAGACATGACAACATCAGTCTGTCCTGGCCTTGTGTCTCCTATCGCCTGCTCTTATTGAAGTTCAACCTCACTGTCCTTTCTAAACACTACCAAGACGTTTCAAACTGTGGTAACAAATTGAGGTTGCACAAATGATCAACCCCATTTAAAATGAATAGACAATACAGCTCATATATTAATATATATATTTCATACTTTCACTGACCATGGAATTCACCTTTGGCTTATGCAATGAAGGAGAGGGCATTTGAGAAGCTGTGATATGCTGGTTTTAATTACTCTCATAATTTTTCCTTTGACTCTTCTCTCATACCCAATACGGAATCTTCTTTCTCATACGTAAAATCTTCCAGACTTCCTTAAGGGCATTCGTGGCCTAATGGTTTGAGAGTTGCTATTTGGATTCTGCAGTGATAGCTACTCTGTGTGTGTGTTACTCACAGGTATGGGTTAAATGCAAAGGTCACATTTCAATTACGGGTTACCATACCTTGACAAATCTGTCACTTTACGACTTTCCACATTAACAACAAAACTCACCCTGAATGACCCATTGGATCATCTGCTTAAATTATAATCCCATCACCACTGGCATTCAATCAGGCCTCATCTATGTAATACAAGGTGCCAGTATTATGTAACAATTTGTTGGCTATTCATAAACTAGTCTGCAATTGTTTCTTTGTTATTTTAAGACAATCCCTTTGTCAAAATGGATGCTGTATAAAGGCCCTTTATTTACTCAAGCCCAGAGGAGTGCCGACAGAAACGCTGACTGCATTTTCATCTGTTACCTCTAAGCGAGTTCATTTCCGAAACTCTGCTGAAGTCATCATGGCATTCCTCATATAACCATGGCTTTACAATCCCATGATACTCTGCTTCATCTATGCTCTCTTCTATGCGGATTTCATTGTACTCTGCTGAAGCACAGAAAACACTATGTTCCTGTAAATTCTCATTGTATGCTTACTAACTCCAAGCCCTTCTGTAAATATGAGGCATGTCCGTTACAGACTACACTGCAAAAAGGACAAAAAATGTTGTCCTTGACTTAAACCAAGACTTCCGCAAGACAAAACATAAACTAACTGACTGTTTTAACTAGGGAGTGAAACCTTGGCTGTGAATTCACCAGACACATTTGTTGTCTTTAAAAGGAGGCAGACATGAACTCCAAATGATCACTTGCTTTAATGTGGTTACTCAAACTGAGTGACCTGAGACACAGTGAGATTTTGACTAATGACATTTGACTAAAATATGCTTAACACAAGAACTTTGAGATTGAAACACTAACCAACCTTATGACCATTCATTTAAGAAGCCATTTTAATCCAAACAGAATACTTTTCTAACCCAGCTGTCTACAAATCTGTATCAAAGCATGAACTTTGGCCGAATGAATGTGTGCTAGAAGCATTTTACACCATCCATTAAATAATGCATAAACACAACAGGTCAATAGTTCCACCTTTTTCACTGCTATAGCATGTATGCTGTCAACCCTTATATGTCTAGACTGACTATATGAATTGAGAAAGCTGTCATTTAGTTTGTCATGATACCCTTGTCTAGTGCATTCGGGTGAGCCATTAGCGGTTTAAAATGCCCTAAAAATAAGCAATATCCAAACACTAGTATGATGTTAGGGACGATGAGGGGGTTGAGGACCAAGGCGTTGCTTAATCTGTTTCTTTGGTATGGTGCAATTACATTAGTTAACAGCCCTGATATATACAATCAGTAGCCTAAGTCAACACATTACAAAATAATGTAAGGCTTGCGAATCTAAATAATCAGCTAGTTAAAATGCTAGACAGAATTTAAAAAAAATTAACAAACTCCTTCACATATGCCGATTGCCTATTGAAAACCGATGAAAATAAATGCATCCTATAAAATCCCATGCAACATGTCATCAGCTGTGTTCATGTCCACGGAATTTGAATGTCTGCAGTTAAACAATAGGTAAGAGATGCTACAGACTGTTATTGTACAGGGCGCTTACTAGCTTTGAAGACATCGTTGATGGAAATGATGTACATAATAAATGACTTACCTTTATGATCTAAGTGTATTCACGTAAAATAAATGAGGATGCTGCCGTATATTTCCGTGCACGTTCGCAGTTAACTAGCGCTCAGACCCTGGCGTTGAGCAGCACCTACCAGCTTATTGAATCCCACTGCATCATGAGCCCATGATCCAGATCGTACTGCTGTGCGGAAAGGGAGAATTGTCTAAATCACTACATATGTTCTCGATTACTATAATTGGTTTGTCGATTATGTTTCAGTAGAAAAAATAATGTATAATTTACAAGGTGGAAGTGTAAAGTGTTCTATATATTTTTAGTTTAAATAATGATTGTTCGTTTTCAATTTGACATGGCACCCCTGCCTTAAAGATACTGCGGTCCGAATTTTTTAAAGGGACCGCTACAGACTACAAGTACAGATGATGAGCTTAGTTTGAGGTCTGTTATATGAAATGTCAACCATAAATAACAAATGTGCCATGTGCGTAAAACTATTAAGCGCAAAACACACTGGCGCCTTTAAAACGATACGCGAATTCCGTTTAGTCGTTTCTAAATTAAACGGGTAGAACATTTATTAAATTATTTCTGCTTAGAGACGTTATTTTTATATATAAAACACTTATATTTAAAAATATTTAACTTCTGACTTAAAGTTAAATCATAACATCAAAAAAGTTACAAAGTACTTTATTATTCTGTAGCAGCTTATGCATTATTGTATTGTTTCTGCGTTTTACGTCTATTAATCAAAATTGTATTAAAGTTTGAATACAAAAGTAATAAAGTGTACAATAAATTAACTGGAAATGTGGTTAATAATTTATTTATAAAAGCATAAACCACTGTCATTAAACAAACCTCTTTAAAGTAATTTATAATTCATCCTTTCTATGTTCAACAATAAAAAATATAGATTAATATACAAACTTATTGTTTTAGTAATAGTTCATTCTCAATGGGAGGACTGTTACTAGCATAGGCTTCTGAGTGGTTTCACTTCACAGACCTTCCACTGTTACCAGGCAACAGCTAAACTGAGCTGAAAACTGGAATTAATGTTGTCAGGCAGAGGCAGACTCAACATCATTTTAAATTACAAAATTTAAGAAATATCAGGATGACATTATTGCATGAATAAGTCATTTGGGAATATAAAACTCACATAGTGCAGAGAAAGCAAGTTCTCTGTTAATTTTTAGGATTTACATGAACACATTTTACACATACATGAACACAAATTATGATATAAGATGTATTATGCCTTCATTTTACTCTGTATTTGCTTTCTTTTTTAATATCCAACTTTGAAAAGTATACATAAATATATAGTCATTGTAAATGCAGAGTAAGACACAAGCATATGCTCTCCGCATGTGGATTTGTTTTTCCAAGAGAACTACATGCTGTGCTGAAGGAGCCACCAGAGTGTTAACATTGTGAGAGAAGATTACGAGTGACATCCAGCCTCTAGTCCCGTGGGGCAAAGCCCTAGATGACCCACTCTTGAACCAGCCCGTATTGTTACAAACGTTTCCAAGCTGCTGGAATGCACAGTGCTTTTTAAAATTCGGATGATTTAGTCCAACGCATTATAATTTTATGCTCATTTGTAAATCTACAGCATTTTCACTTTTGGAATTAAGAAACAAGTATCATAAATTTGATTGATTTTACATGGAATAAAATACTGTTTAATTAAAAAAGCTTAGGGACTTTTGGGCAACCAAAATTGAAAACCTTAAAAAAACAAGGTAATTTACCTGATTCTTTAGAAAAACAATATAAACTACCTTGAAGCCCATACCACAGCTTCATTCATGCTCATCTGATTTAATTCTGTGGAAAATGTATTAATGAAAGAAGTGGCAAACCTTCTGGAAAACCACATCACTGGAAAAGTGTAGTTTGTCACTGAGTCATCCATTTGGAGCAAAACAATGTTTTCATCCACAGAAAGCTGTGCTCTCCTGTGCTTAATTTTTATTCCACCCTCTGGGCCATAAGTTGTGGCTGAGTTGTACTGAAGCTCAACACATATCAGTGATCTCTGAGTTTTCTTTAAAACAGAATGACCCAGAGCTACATAGCCTGCCTGATTTGATTGTCCACACCAATCTATTTGTTTGCATCCCTAAGTACATTTAATGTTGATGGTGAGAACAATGTGCTAGTGAGAACAATCATAAATCATGTAGTGGCTGCCATTTTGGGATCACCCCCCCCCTTCCCACCACCATTATCTAACATTTTTTAATGCATAATTACTAAATTAATGCTTAGTGTAAATGGTGATCCAAGAGAACCTTATCAGCACACTTAAAACAACAGCTAAATTTTAAAGATAAATAAAGTACTTTGCAATGCATTACACTTCAAATCACATTTAACAATTGCTCTAAATATCCTCAGGAATTCATATAAGTTAGGGTTAGGGTTAGTTACAATGCTTGATGGATATTCAGCATTTGCCAAATCAATTGCAGGCTCCATCTCTCCCTCAACAGGCAGCATCTGCAACCAATCCAAAACACTATGTAGGTCAAGTTCCCACCACCCTGCATAAAAACTGGTTGAGCACATCCACAAAATCTCCTGCTTTCATTACACAAAGGGATTTCAGCTAGAGCTCATTGTTGAACGGTTCCCACAACTGGAATTAAAAAACAGGCTCTTAGATCTAAGGACATAAGAAATAAATGTGCATGAGGTTATGATCAGGAGTGACAAAGAAATGAATCACTGGAGGAAAGAAAGAACTAAATTGACCTATGAAAGGTGACGGAAGTCCAGTTCAGAAAAGAAAGACAGAATTCTTGCAGATAGGAGGGCTAATTTTCATTGTTTATGCTTTGCTTCATTCCACATTCCTCAAAGCAGCAGCTTCAATGATCATATGCATCCAACCTTCCCTCGTTCAGGAAGGAAGTGTCTACTGAAAAGGCAGCCCAGCCAGGAGGCTTAAATGGTCCAGAGAAAAACAGAGATGCAGGGAAAAACAGAGGGATGAGAGAGAGAGAGAGAGGGGCAGAATTTCTTATTCAGCAATGCTGAGCACAAAAAAGCTTTTATCCTGTGCATCTGCATTACCTCGCTGGACTCTAACAGACACAAGTGAGGCTTTGTCAGGATAAAATTCTTGGTCATAATCAAAATCGGTGAATATTCCACTTGATGTTTTGAACAAAAGCCATCTATGGGTTACACACACAGTGCAGCATAAGGAGGTCAAAGGGGTGTTGATATTTAGCCAATATCAGTTGAAGGGCTTTACTGTTATTGTGTACTATTATCCTACAATATGTTCCACCAGGAGAAACCCCCTCTGTGTTCTGCCTGTAAATTTGTGTTCCACATGTTTCTAGGACCAAAAGGCAATAAACAGCTAAATGTTTATATGAATGTTCCATTGACTGTGTATACAAAGTATAAATATATAATCTAGGTATGAGAGCAAACAGGAAGTATTATGGCCGTAAACAACAAAAATTAAGATAATGTGAAGTTCATATTTTAGGCCTTTTATCCACATCATGATTATATTCAAATACTTCCAGGAACACTCCACAAAAAGTTCTTTGTGTGTATACAGACAGATTGACATCTACAAGGGTGTGTGTGTGTCTGCATATGTTATTATTTTGGATAAAAGGAAGATAAATATTGAGGTGTAATGGAAGAAATATGCTATGAAGTATTAAGAGGAGAGGTAAGTGCAGGCAGACTGCAGCACAGAGTGCATATGGAATTCATCAGAGATGAGGAGTGTCTGTAATCCTTCTCTGCAAAAGATTTCCCACAACTTACTACCCCTGGACTTTAGGAGGGCTATGCAGTTTTCCCATACATTTCCCATGCATTTATAATGTTAATTTGACTCAGATAGCGTACTGCTCTTGTGCATGCTTTTAAAACAACTTTAGGATATGAAAAGTTTCACTAAATGGTGTGTTTTTAACTTATAGGAGTACAAAAAGTCAAATCCTTTTACATTAGCTATTGCATATGCTATAGAGTTAAGAATTTGTCCCAGAATAGTGTAAGAATTTACCTTGAACATTACAACAAATTGATGTAATTCTAATTTAACATTTTAGACGTGCAGTGTGATTTTGTGTATATCTGGCTTTGCCATGTCTAGTTGTATAGATGGGAAAATGTCAATGAGGTCATGCTATCGTTGTAAAAATCCACAAGGATGTGTTGATAAACTGTGAACCCTGAAAGCTGCTAAATCAGGCTGTTTTTAAAATTTGGAACACAAAAATATGGTTTGCCTAAGAAATCAAGGATGTAACAGGACATTCTCGACCTAGTTCTCGACTGAATGAATGGAATAACAATTCATCCAAGAGCCAACTATAAATACATGCTTGTTTGTTTCATTGTTAACTTGTGACTAACTGATGACTAACACTATTAGAACCAAATCATAAAGAGAATGACTTCAAGCATATTGTGTAAATCTGTGAAAAACATTTGCCAAACATGCTTTATTAATCAGTGATTCAGCACTACTTGTCTATCTACCAACTATGCAATACCAAAACCCAAAGTTACTTAAATTTATGGATCATACTAGAAAACCATCTAATTTGTGGTTTCTTATTTGTCTTTCAGAGCACTTTAGTAAGTTCATACAGTTCCTTTGTTATTTCTCTATTTCCCAGCATACTTTTAAAACAGAGCAAAACAATCATTTGTTGCGCAAGGTATCAAATCATGAAAAGATATAATTGTCCATCCCTGGGAATCTCTCTGCTAAACCTGTAATGATGTTTATTTGCTTTATGGCCATGCGTTTTAACTTGTGCCAAGTTGTCTTGCAGTCTTACGTTAAAAGTTTGACTAAAACTCTAAATCTAAATCTCCTACTGTGTTTAATGGTAATGCTACTTGTTTAAAGTATTTTCTTGAGGGCTATTAAATGGCAAAATTAGTGTTTCATTCACCAATAAAATATGCCTTGTGGTGCCACGGTAGCTGTGTTTCCTTCAGACATGCACCATGGGAATATGGTAGAGTGATGGTATTCTTGAGTACCTTGGAATATCTTGTAAATACAACAGAACATAAATATGAGCAATCATTCATCAAGTAATACCATAACAGGACCATGGTTCTCTTAGAGTAGTTTTTAATGTTCCACTATAAGAATTTGAAATAGGAACTTCTCTGTGCACGTGAGATAATGAAATTCTTATTATTGTGTTATTTTTAGCTCGTTCTGGTTTAGCAGGACAAACCAGTTACCAGTTTTCTTTAAGTTATCAGAGAGAAAACAACCAAAATGTTTGCTGACATCTAGTGGTAAAATACCAAATAACCACATCACAGCATATATAACAACTTTCATATGCAAGAGGAATTATAATAAGGAATTATGGCAGTTATATAAATTACCCCAGACATACACACTGTAATGCAACCAACTAATGTAAACTATTCATTATCGCATGCTAAAGCTCGCTCTCATGTGAGGTATTCTTTACCTCACATTAAGTTTTAAAAGCATTTCCTGCCTTAATCCATCTCTGAACTTTAAGATCTGCTAAGTGCTAACAGACTGTGAAAAACTATGGTCATTTTTTAAGGATTGATGGTTTAGGATAAATAAGTCTGTGTACATTTAATACTAAACTGTATATGCACTAAGGTCAATAAATGAAGTCATTCACTAGACTTTAACTGCAAATAAGACAACAAAAAGAACAGAATTTAATATTCTAAATTAGGCAACAGAAAACAAAAAATATATGACAAATTGTTCCCATTGTCTAATAAACCATTAACTTTAAAAAGTCCAACAAAAACTTTATATTAAATTTATATTAAACGTTATATTTTTCCAATAAAAATGATATTAAAAATGATTGTGTGCACTACAGAAAGTGAGATACAATAACATTTTTAATAAACTTTAATGAATTAATTCCACCTTCACATACTGGGGTACAGCTTGAAGATTTCCATCATAACATCATGCTCTGAGAGTTACACAGGATCTTCAGGCCTCACGTTCCAGTAACTGGTTTAATGTCAGGCCTTCATTAATGTGCAAATCTACACAAACACTTGCTTCTGAGGAAACACAACAAGCTTTCCCAAACCAGCATGTTTAACAATTCTAATAACTCCTTTAACTAGAATACACAATGTATAAAAACCTTAACACATTAACTATTCAAATGAATAAACTCATAAGTACAATATGTATCAATTACTTTAAATCAACTGGCAATAAAAATAAAGGAAACAGAGGAAAATGTGATTCTAAATTCGATCTAACTTCTCACTAAGAAACTCCTCGACGCTGTCTGTGTTCCACTTGAGGATGCTGAGTTCCTCTGCAATGTTCCCACTATCGTCCAGCAGCTTTAGTACAGGGTCTGAGCCTCTCACATACTACAATAAAGCCAAAGAAAAGACATCAGAAATAAACTAGTGTTCAGGCCAAATATAACTTCCATGCATAATCTAATAACAATAGGAAATTGCGTGTTTCTGACAATGTTTACCGTCTTTTGAATATCTTATTTATTTACAAAGAAATGTTTACCTTGATTTGAAGACCCTTGAACATTTTTGGCTTGTCACTCCTGACAAAAGCTGAAGGGAAAGAGTCGCAAAAATTACTTGGCACAGGAGAAGTGAAAAAGCAAACACTGTAGACATGAAACAAGCCGGTAGCATGTGCCACACAACAAGATAGACAGCAGAGTCAAACAGCTGCTATAAGAAAAACATCCTTTGAAGAACTTTAAATTAGAAACCATTATATCGTTCTTAAACTGACTGCTTAATGAAGCATTAACTTCATTAAGTATTGGCCACTTTTGCACTCATATTTAGGATCTAATCCTCAACCTACCTTGGACTTGAGGGAACCTCCCCAATTTTCATCCACAGACCTCAAGAATAGCTCCTGGGTAAAGCTGTAAAAAAATGCCAAGTGTATATTAAATTGTTTAATTCATAATAAATTAATATACAATACTTAAAAAACAATACAACACTGTTTGGGAACACAGTAGCAGGATAGAACTCTCTACTCATTGCAGGATATTTGACTAGGTCATTTGACAGAAAACTAAACACACCTTCTTAGACTCGAACCGAGCCTCCTCTTGGCAGCATTGCCTGCAGGTTAGATCTAACTGGCTCAGGCTGAATTCACCCAAGAGGTCACAAGAACTACACAGGAGATTGCTGGAGAATCCCAGCTCCCTGCACGCCTCTGAGGAGAGTTCCGCTCCATAGGCTGCGAGCTGAACAAGAAAGACATTGAGCACATTTAAACACCCTTTACATAAAGGTTTATGCCTACATCTTAAACGTGTTTGAAATTCCCAGCTGTTGTGACAGTCTCTTTGACATTCAAGGGTCGTAAAAACCAAAGAAAAGAGCAAATGAGGAGTAAACCACAGGTGCAAAGCTCTGTAACGAAAAGCATTTGGAAACAGCTATGATAACAAGTGTTTAATTGCGTTTCAACAAATCAGATTACATGAAAACACATTTGGTTGCATGGCTTACAGGTGGATTTGGATTTAGACCGAATAAATAGGTTGTTTGAGGATGTTGGCAATAATACCAGTTCTGGTTAATGTCATAGTAAACAAACCCGGCGAAGGTACAATTCTCTTAACATTATTTACATAATCAGTCGGTTAAATGTTTGAGCCACGTCATGAACTAATATTAGTGAACCAGCTAACCAGCGCATTAAGCTTCAATGCTTCACTATTTACGCAGTCATCGAAATTTCTGGCCACAGCTGAGTATATGCTTTTAAAGTCTACAGAAGTAGTTTTTCACCTACCGTTTGTAATAACGGCAGGAACCAGAGCAAGTATACCTCCCCCGCCATGAGTGTGTTTCTCTTCCTCTGTGAACTCAGGCGGAAGTACGTCATACACAGTGTGCTTTTTTTCACAAGTTGTTAATAATTTACATGCAGACGTTGTCGCCTTTAAACCAATTTTAATACTAATTATGTGTATTTACGAATAGGAGGACAGACAGTAAAAATGATTGTGCTGTTGTTTTGTCAGTTATAATGTAGATGAATCATATACTTGAGTGAAATGTGATTCTCCAGTCACAGAGTGACAGCTGATCACGCGTCGGCACAGCTCGCGAATGCGCAGGCGCACTGACACAACGTGATTCTGCTGCCCAAAAGTAATAACAACAGAACCTACACTACAGCTGCTCTTGAAGTGCTGGAGAGACTTGAGTCAATCGCATTTATTAAGTGTTCACAATGTTTTAAGCGTAACCGCTCGTCGCATTTTGTTGTAGCGTTAAATCCTCATTGTACCACAGTTTGCTGTTTGTGTTTACACTCGGGTTGAGTCTGTGAATCATGAAATAACACTGTCCGGCGAATCAATAAACGGTCTATCATAAACTTCTCAATCAAGGCATGTCCTCTCTGCATTTGGTTCTTTGATGGGGCTTTTACGGATGAAGATGCCGTCCATGTTTCAGCTCCTGGCTTTGTTGGCCTTCTCGATTGCAATGATCTTTTTGGAAAATCAAATTCAGAAGCTTGAGGAGTCACGGGGGAAACTGGGTAAGAAAACCTCTTTTCTGCTAAATATCTTAAAATCATTTTTATGCTGGAATTTAGCACAGTCTGTTTTATTAAGTATTACAGTGTTTTTGTTTATACATAGGCAACAAGCGTTCGTGTGTATGTTTGTACTATATGCTCCGTTTAACCTGAGACCGCAGCTGCAATTGCTTTTAGACAAGATTCATCAGTTTAGTCTGACCTAGTTGTGCAATCTATATGAAACTACTGAATCAAATCAATATTGCATAGTGTAACTGTATTCATCCTGATGGATATTCCTCAAATCGATTTACATGTATGTGAATACAAATAATTTTATCCATACTAAATAGAACAAATTAAGAAACAACAGGCTGTGTACTTTCACAAAATCTGTGTACTTTCTGAGTTTGTAGTATTTGGTTGTGCTGTCAATTAAAACACCGGCCAACTGTCTACCAAGTTCACGAGACAAGTCAAACCCACATACATGGAGTGATATGGGCTATTTCGTGTCTTCTATGGGCTGTTCTAAAGGCTTTACCATTTAGACTGTAATACATTACACATCATGTGTTTG
The DNA here is from genome assembly GCA_036877575.1 of Botia almorhae. Classification (NCBI taxonomy): domain Eukaryota; kingdom Metazoa; phylum Chordata; class Actinopteri; order Cypriniformes; family Botiidae; genus Botia; species Botia almorhae. The sequence continues at coordinate 24,545 of JAZGTJ010001132.1, read as the reverse complement.
TATCACACCACATTCACAGATATAGCCCACATCTGTGCCACTCAAAAGTTATATAATACTTTGTTTGAATAAATAATCCCTAAAAAATGGCAAAGCAGGGCCTTTTTTGTTAGCCCATTCACACTAACCATGTTAAGTTATTCACATCTAATGATTTTTACCCTTTATTGCATATAAATAAAAGACACATTAGCAGTAAGAGAGGTGAAAGTAAAGGTTTTCCATCTGATTCTGACTTAAGAAAGCTGTCAGTTTTAGTGCTGCATAAATTAATGCTGTTCTCAATGTTATCATTCTGTTACATGTTAAATAATTGCAGACAAATAGGATCCGCAGGGCATACATAGTGCAAATGTACTTTAGTGTCTAAAGAGTAGTTTTCGGCTATTTATTTATTTTCTCACACCGACTGAGAAATTGATTTATCACATTTTTTCGTTTGCCGTATTTACAGGCACTTTCACAGTTCATCAGAATTGGAAAGTTATTTAATATTTAACCTAATATTGTCTCCATTTGCTAATGGAAGTTCTGGGATTCCCTTTGAACAGGGTTCAGATCTGTACTGTTTTAGCCTTGATTGAGCTTTGAAAGAACATAGCCACATGTTATGGCTTGGCACACACTACATTGGCTACTGTACATGTTTAGATTCAAAATAGCCATGGTGTTTATGTTTCCTTGAAAGCACTGTTGATTATTTTGGAAAAGGTTTCAGAGCCAGCAAATGACATTTAACCTAAACAAATATTTTGCCTGTCTTGCAAACATGTGATTACACAGCGTGTATAGCCTGTGTAGATGATATAAATGTATTTACAAATGATACATATGTATCAAGCCCATTTATATACGGTCTATATATATATACATTTTTCTTAGTCTTTTCTTCCAAATGTAAATTATAGCTCCATTTCCTGAGCTGAAAGACATGCAGTTTAGTCTACATATGACGAAAAGATTTCCAACCTATTGATCTAACAACCTACAAAAATAGTCACAGTATGCTTATATTGCTCTCAGAAAATGACAGTCTATACCTACTAATCTTACTTATGCTAACAAATCCCAAGTCAAATGTACCAAATAAAAAATGTCAGTGCCTGTCAGCAGATTATGATAAACTCTTTACTAAAACCTTCAAAGCCCTTATGAATACTAGAGGAAAACACTGTTTTTTAATCAGTTTTGCTGTACAACATACTTCAAATGTTTTCCTTCTGCAGAGAAAACAGCACACTATCCTGTTTCTCTCACACAGCCTTAGTCATTTCATCAGGGTGCTAAACTTTCCTGTGGCATGATAATGGAACTAACAGACGTTGATTATTAAGTGTCATCATAAACTCATAAACATGACTTCAGAATGAACTTGCATGTTGTCCCTTTGTTGCAGACTTACTTGCAAAACCAATGAACTTAATCTAAGGAAAAACAGTAACCAGATTTGAGTCATTGACAACACATTAATCATGGTATAGTTTGTCAGGTTTGACAGCTGACAGCAGTAAATTCTGCTTTCCCCTAGAGCAGCTTGACACTTGTGGATTACATTTCATTTCCTCATCGCATTATTTTTGGTCTTCACTAGACCAAGCCACTCACCTTTCACATTTTTTGCAGTGTCATTGCATTCATCACTCATTATGTTTTAATGTGTTTATTTATCTAAATGTAGAATTCCCAAAGGGTCATTCCGTGTCAACTCAACCAGAGGTTCCCAACTCAAATTTTTAATTTTGTTAATATTTTGACAGAAGCAAGACCAACATAAATAGAGAAAAAAGCTAAACATGATAAATAGATACTGACATTTTTGCCATTTTCAGGTGTTGTACAACTAGAGATTTCATTATATCAACCTCATATTTGGTTAGTCTTGCAATGTTAAATTGCAATTTTTTGGAGTTTTTGTTAAACAACGTGTCTGTGGTGGCCTGATAAAGTGTAATGTTTTACCATGACACAGAAGTAAACAACTTCTGGGGGATCAGGCTTAAAGTTAGTGATCCTCAAACTTCACACAAGCATCTCAAGCATCGTAACACTTTGAGTTACAGGCATGTAAACTTCGTAAAAAGAGTGGTTTTGTCTTGTTTTTGAACTGTCACTATTGGCGTATGCAACAAGTCAGCAGATTTTTTCTAATAGATCTTACAATCTCTGTAAAAATAAAATGATGCTGGCATATTTAAGTAATTTTTCACCCTCTCTAATATGTCTCCAAATTTCAGGTGAAAATTGTCAAATTAGTGCAATACTAGGTAACCATTTATCCATGGCATTTATTATTTTAGCTTTCATGACTTTGTATGTTGGTCTTGCTTCTGTAAAATTTTAACTAAAGCAAAGATTTAAGCCAGAGAGGTTTCCAAAATTTGGTTGATTTGACACAACATGACCCTAAAGCATTTGACCAGAAAACACAAAACAGTAATGTCAAAAATGTATACAAAACCTAGTATCATTGACTTTTGTAAAAGGTGCTCATGAAAGCCACACTGTGTGAAGTGTGATAAAAGTGACCCTTCACTTGTAATGACATCGTAATGACAGTTACCTACAGTAAGTCTGAGGGACAAATCATTGCCTGAGAGCTTTTCATTGAGAATAATGCGCTAGTTGTGTGTCCTTCAAAGAGGAAATAGGTAATGATTCATAGTGATTCACATTAACTTTACATTAGGTTGGGTATTGCAGCAGTAATAAGAAATAAGATTGTCATGAACAACTATTGTTTTGGGATTGTTAACTTAATAACACAAAAGTATGGCTTTCGCTATATTTTTGCTAAGTTTTGTTTGTTAATAAATGTAAAAAAGTACAATATCTGATTTCTGTTTACATGGGTGACACGTTGCTATGTCTGCTTTCGTAATGTGGCATCACAACAGTTGTTGTCATGGGCGCCGGTAGTTGTCTGTGTGTGATAAACAGGACACTAGCTTCTCCGACCGAGTTGAGTGGGAATCTGCTGTGGTTGGCTTGATATTATCACCTCACAGGAGCAGCTGCCCGGATGCCAGATTGTGTTCACACTTTACTGTCACCACACCATGTACTCTGAGTTTCCATCCCCAGATCCCACGAGTATTCCCAAGGCCAGAGGAGCTTTTCTGTTTCGAAACTGTGGACTGAATGTTGTTCCTACATTAGGTTCAGAAAGTGTCTGTGTTTTGCCTGTATTTTACTAACATTTAAATTATGTGTAATAATAAATATTAATTTAGTAGATGCTATGAACTAAAGGTTTACATGACACAGCAACAACTGTATAAGGTAAAGTGTAATTGCGTAAATGCTTTCGCAATGTTGATAAACCAAATTATATTGTTCTCAGTTGTTTTCAATGTTTACAAGTTACAATTCAAGTTATGTTGATCTTTATTCCTGTTCTATGGTTGTAGATTCCTAAGCACATCATCACACGGCACTGAGGCCGTGTGAAGATCCTTTAATTCCATATATGGTAAAGAATTAAAGACATTTATTGAGCCTTCAGGGATATTTTTTTAAGCTACAGTTTTCTTTGCACTTCCATACTTTGAGCATTTCTGTATGAATTTGGAAGGGCAGGTTCATCTGCAGTTCCATCAAGTGAAGTCACAGATAAGTACATGCCACTCGACGTTGAGGGCATAGCATCCCCTTTATCAGCTTTCTCCATCTGTGCATCGGTCTCCACTTCTGAAATGAACTAAAACTGAACTGAAATACCTGCGTAAATTCATGCGCCTCTTATTTTCCCACACGCACACATAGCGATCATTGATTTTCTCTGCACTGCGCATGCGTTCTCTATCACATTTAATCTCGCTGCGGGAGATTTTACTTGTCACGTGAGGAGATTAATGACTGACAGCTCGCGAATTGAAAGTTGAAAGCGAGCGTGCATTCAAACGTGATTTCAATTGCCCACATATTGATAGTGGCTCCCTGATGCCTGAAAAGTATATAAAACATATTTACCCGACCAAATTTGTATGAGAATGCAAAAGCATTGCAATATATTTTTCCTCATTATAAGGCGGAAATACATTTTGGTAGCCCGACTGGATGACGTCGGGCTAGTGATTTTGCGAGCCCTGGATTGAATATCTCTCCTCTCCATTGCAGAACGAGCCATTGCCAGGCACGAGGTTCGAGAGATTGAACAGCGTCACATTCAGGAGGGGGTGAAGGAGAACCTAAAAGAGGAGGAGGATTTGGTGGTCATCTACAACAGAGTGCCCAAAACAGCCAGTACCTCTTTCACCAACATCGCATATGACCTGTGCAGCAGGAACCACTACCATGTGCTGCACATTAACACCACCAAAAACAATCCTGTCATGTCCCTTCAGGACCAGGTCAGAGAGACTCCAGTCTTCTCAAATGATCAGCCAATGCAAAATCTCCAGTCAGTTCAGAGATGGGTCGTGACTTAACTGTGTTGTTTGTTTGTTTATGCTTAAATGTTTCTCACTTAGGGATGTCTGAACATAAAATTATGAAACTATTACATAATGAAAGAATCTAGTTGTTACCTTTTTAATTAAGTGCTCTTATTCACAGAAAGTTTTTTTTATTGTGGAATACAGCAGATGCTCAGTACAATTGATGTTAAAAAGATTTTATTATTTCAGTGTTATTGGCTTTAGGGGTTTAAAATCGTTTATTCTTTCTGTGTTGAGACTGTTTGTTTGTTTGTTTGTTGGAATCAAACTCTTAAGTGTTTATTTATTTGTTTGTTTGTTATGCAGGTCCGGTTTGTAAAAAATGTGACTTCATGGAAGGAGATGAAGCCTGCTTTCTACCATGGACATGTTTCCTTTCTGGATTTCACTAAGTGTGTGTCGGGTGCTGTAGCCATTCTCTATGCAAATTCCCTCAATCTGTTGTGGTCAATTTGCTTGCACGAATAGAAACAAAATGTTGCTTAGAGTGGTTTTAGGTTTTTTGTTCAGTGCCAACAAAAAAGAGGGATTTGCCAACATTCTGCATAATAAGAAACTTACATTAGGCAGTCTGGTTTATATTTGTTGAAAGGAGACAAAACATGTTTTTAAATATACCCTGTTAACAAAGTGGTCATATAAAAGCAATTTTGATGCTTCTGACTCCTGGTGGTTCTAAAAGGAACTGCAACAACCTACAGATTTTAAACAATCGAATTGACTTCTCATCCTTCTTTCCTAGATTTGGAGTGAAGAAAAAGCCTATTTACATTAATGTTATACGAGACCCCATTGAACGTCTGGTGTCTTATTACTACTTCCTGCGCTTTGGTGATGACTACAGACCAGGCTTACGACGCAGGAAGCAAGGAGACAAAAAGGTCAGTCTAGTCTTTAAATTAGGTTCAGTTTAGAATTAAGAGTTGGATTAGCATTTTGTTTCTAAAAGACCATTTACTTCCTGTCAGGATTGTTGTCATTTGTTGCTAACATCTGTCTGTTAATGTGTTACTCTAGACCTTTGATGAGTGTGTAGCTGCAGGAGGGTCTGATTGTGCGCCAGAGAAACTGTGGCTTCAGATTCCCTTCTTCTGTGGTCACTACTCTGAGTGCTGGTAGTCTCTTCAGCATCTCTGTATATCTAAGACATATTTCTACCATTTTCAAAACTGTTGTTACCGAGCACATGATTATTTTTCCTTACAGGAACATTGGCAGCAAATGGGCTTTAGAGCAAGCCAAATACAACCTAGTGAATGAATATATGCTGGTTGGGGTGACTGAGGAGTTGGAAGATTTTGTTATGATGTTGGAGGCGGCTCTTCCTCGGTTTTTTAGGGGTGCCACCAAACTCTTTCGGACAGGTATGATTGCATAGCGACTGTTTAAATTTTTAGGCTTTTTTCCCACTCTACCCAGATCTAATTTGGTTTTAGCATATGATCTTTAAAACTGTCTGTTCTATTGTTTTGCTTATGAAATCGTTTTTGTGTGTTTCAACTACTTTTAAATCTGATCTGACCGTTCAGACTGGGACCCTTAAAAAAATAAAATCACATTTTAATCTGATTTTAAACCACATATGGATATGGTTTGGAAATGGCTTGTAAACATCAGATTTCATGTGTTTGTTTGCTGTTCACACCACAAAACCATTAATGAAGTGAATTTCCAACACTACAAAGCTGAACATGGAGATCCAGACTATGATGATTATCTTTTGTGTATCTCTGTTTGCTTCCAAAGGAAAGAAATCACACCTAAGGAAAACAAGTGAGAAGAAGCCTCCCACCAAAGAGTCCATTGCCAGACTGCAGCAGTCGGACATCTGGAAAATGGAGAATGAATTTTACGAGTTTGCACTAGAGCAGTTTCAATATGTCCGGGCCCATGCAGTGAGAGAAAAGGATGGAGAACTGTATCTACTGGCCCAGAACTTTTTCTATGAGAAAATCTACCCAAAGACCACCTGAGATTCAAGGGTGAGCCATCATGCAGAATACTGTTGTTAGAAACACTGGAAGGGAGAAAACAACATTTATAGGTACGTTCTGCCTAACTATTCTCCTCCTGGATATGTACATTAGGACATCTGATGCTGGTAAATGCCACTGGGAAAAATCTTGGGGGCCACATAGCTGACATTAGCTTTTGCCCCAACATACATATCGTAAAAAGCTCTCAGTTGAGCTTCAAGTGACTGACATTTTGTTCATGCCAATATATAAGACAGCCTTTCTGCCATATGGATTCTATACAGGTGCTGCCACACTTCTGAGAAGACTCTGTCTTTGACACTCATTTGTTGCATTCATAGTTGTATTTGACTGAATGATATCATGTATGAGTTATTATATCAGTTATTTTTAAGTAAAACAGAATACAAATGAACACTACTGAACATTCAAATTATTTTAATGTTCTGTATTGTAAAAAATTGCTGTGCTGTTTGATATAGAAATTGATCAGTTAGAGTCAATACTATTATATTATTATAACTATAAACTATTTCTGGTACTTTTAAAAGGATGTTTATAAAGTATATAGGGAATACACTGAGTGCTTGACAAATGGCATTTTTGTTAATTATTCCACAGTTGCGTTATAAACAAGAACCGTCTGCTCATGAGCTCAAGGTTTTTACCTTTTTCGTAATTACAGAAAATATGTTTTTATCTTAGAATGTATTCTAAGCAAATGTTGGTCATTTCAGTTGCAACTGGACCAAAATGTTTGTTTGTTTGTTTGTTTTAGATAACTACATTTTACATGGATCATTTTATTGCTTCATGCAGTTGTAACACATTTTTTTTAAATCTTTAAATTAGCTTTTATATAAATATATTTTGTGACTGCATTTTTTGTAACATATTGTTTCACTTTACATTATTTCAAGGATTTACATGCCAGTCCTTATTTCAACATACATCATGTTTGCTGCTTTATGATTTATAGATGATTTACATGTGGAGATTTACTAGACGAAACAACCTAAACTTCCACTGAAACTGTGCCTTCTTTTTTATGATAGAAAAATATCTTTGCGATGGTGCTGTTGCTACAGTTTACAAATGTAAATATCACACGAGACTTGATCACTATCTCAGCATGTGTTTAGGTCAGGAAGTGTCAGGACATAGTAGTTGAAGGTGTTTACATCTGACAATGATGGTAATGATGGACTGTCATTATCAACATCATAGTTTCAGCATCATGTTTGCCTTTTTAAAAACTACAAGAGTGGCACTCGTAAAGTCCTTTTTGGTAATGGTGGGTTGCACTAGGGGTACATTATACAATTCTGGTGTTTTATTTATGTATGATACACAGATTTGTGCATGTTACTACAACACAGAATTTGCATAGTAATATGTGCTGTAATTAAACATTTGTTCCCAAAATGCCCAAGACACAACATGTCTTTGTGACAAAATATCACTTAAAGATATTCTGTGGGTTTTATTGGTCCTTGTGTTTTAGAGTATCATTAGAAATCTTTATATAAAAAATAAGTTTATTTCTAAATGCCACAAAATCAGTCATTTTTCTCCACTACACATTTGTTCTTAATTTTAAACCAAATTCTTTTGCTGACAGTGTTAAGGTAGATTATAAAACCATTTTTTGTAGATTTTTGTATGTTAGCCAAAATAAAGACAGCTTGAATTAAATGTTTTTTCTTCTTGTTATTTCCTTTATTATAATTATATTAGTGACTATTGCAATGGTAATTTAGCAGCATTGTCCATTTGTTTGTTGAGAATAGTTATTCCAAGGAAATGACCATCATCGCTCTCTCTTCCAAATGAGTGTCACCCATTGACCTAACCTTACTTACTCTGCCTCAGAGGAACTCACCATAGACTTTATATTAATGCAAACACACAAACCAGCAGTGCTGTGTGCCAATGCAATACCTTCTCATTCTGAACCATTCCATGTTATCTCATCTGAGCGAAACCATTTTACAAACATCAAAGGGATGATAATGAGTCTGTCTCAGTGGGCCTGTAATCAGCATCACAATTAAAGTATTATTAAGTCACATTTCAATGGCAAGGCCTAGCGTAAATAATTAATTTTTCTATTAACTTGTCTTTTTTCAGCTGGCCTCGCTCAACACACTGGGAACAGATACTATGCTGCCTTTCAGAGATATAATTTTTCTAATTAGCACTCGAATGAAGAGCTGTCTATAGCATCTGATTGTCATTGTCAGTGTTATAGCTTCCCCAGCTCAACCCCAGTTAGATCATAATAGGTGATTGAGCTGTCACGGCAACAAATGAAAGGCTATTCATACAAACCCTTTCTGTATTTGAGCGACAGTCTGGCGGCACTTCATTTTTAATGAACATCATAATTGTTGGTTGTAGTCAGTGGAGAGGGGATACATTAATTAGGGGAAAATGTTTAACAAATGTTATAAACAATACTCTGTCAACATGGTATAACTTAAATATTTCATTCTAATAATTCATTTTAATTATAATAAATGTTAATAATCATTTGTAAATGTATTGCATGTTAAATTAATGAATAATGATGACAATTGTGTGTTTAAAAGAACACAGCTGGTTCCAGCTCTAAATAATGAGGTCTCTGCTTTATTCTGTGTTTCCATTCAATGTTTATCTAACTGTACGCTCATACAGCTCTCACCCTTTGTTAATGTGACTCTGGCGCCTCACCTGAAACATCACAACATGCTTCCGCTCGGCAAAAAATTAAAGTAATGGAGCTGTGGATGAAAAAAACGAATGAGCGTTCATTACACCCCTCTGCCCACATGCGTATAATTTTCAAACTTGTGTTCCGCCGTTAGATCAACAACTGTGATTTCATTACATGAACATAATGTTTCCATAAGTGGAGGGCTGCTGGTCCCATTTAAAGGACCAGTCATGCCACTGCTCATCCAGTTGCACTGGCTGCCAATAGCTGCTCGCATTAGATTCAAGGCTCTGATGTTTGCCTTCAAGGCAACTACTGGATCTGCACCTCCCTACCTACTCTCACTCCTTTGCACTTATGTGCCCACCAGGAATTTGCGTTCTGCTAACGAACGTCGCCTGGTGGTTCCATCTCAATGAGGGAGGAAATCACTCTCCCGGACTCTCTCTTTCACTCTGCCTCTTTTGTTGGGATGAACTCCATATCTCCATCAGAATGGCTGAGTCATTAGCCATTTTTAAGAAACAACTAAAAACTCATCTTTTTCTCATTTTTTTTCGTCTTTTCTTCCGCGACTAATTTACTAACACACCCCCACTTCTACTTGGGGACAAAAAAAAACGTATACTGTGTTGGAAAACCTGAGCCCTGTGTATAGCACTTATTCACTGTTGTCCCTTGTTGTAATCGAAGTTGCTTCCTGTCCTCATTTGTAAGTCGCTTTGGATAAAAGCGTCAGCTAAATGACTAAATGTAAAAGGAAATCTAGACAGAACTGGTTTGTTTTTACATAATAAGTAAAAATAAGAGTATATCACATAGAATATTCATAATTGCATTGGTAGTTATGTGGCTATGAGGTTAGTGTTAATGCTCAATCATGTTTCTATTTGATTCTTTGCCTGTGTTTTTGTTTTATGCCCAGATGTCTCAGTTGAAATGTTTCCAGTGGTGAATTAAAAAATTAACTTATTTTTAATGTAAAGTACAAAATGTATAAAGTTTGCATAAGGTAATATTTGCATACATATAGGCCCAGTATTCACATTTCTAACAGGCTGTAGAATTCTAAAGCAGACAACATGCTATATATCAACACTTTCAAAACTGAACCACCCTTGTGGGTTTGTCATGTCATCAAAGACTAATTTTCTGCATTTAAGAAACTTTGAATAGTGACATAATACACCATAATGAGGGACAGAAAGCCTGTACACAAATACCATCCCCCACACCCTCTTCTCACTCTTTGCACCTTCATCTCTGTAATCTAGAGTGTGCAGGTTTGAATTAAGATCAATTGACAAGATAAACAGAGCTTCCTGGTTCCCATGGCTACTACATTGTACACAACTGCTTTGATTGTATTTAATCTGAAGGTAATCTAGGCTAAATAACAGATGATGATAAGACAGGCAGGCTCCTTTTCACAGGGATAATTTTCTATTACTTCCCAATCAGACTGCTGTCAAGATTTCTTTTCATAGCGATTTGGCCATGACGCGGTATGTGGTTTAATTAGTTTTATATAGGGGTGATTAAGTACCCAGTTGTAAATGACTCCAAATTATAATTTTAAAGCAGTTCTTTAAAATGTTCTCTAAGCTTCTTAAAGTCATTTTGACAAATTGCTTGTATGCATCTGTGAGCCAACTTTGTGAATTTACAATTAAAATGAAAAAGACCGTCAAATGTAGCTAAATGCAGTTTGAGATTACCCCATTCAGATGTTAATAACATCAATAATAACGTAGTCTCTAAATATTGCATTGCTTGACCGAGAAACCAAAATGTAACTGTCTGGTGATTGGCTGAAACGTGTCAACGTCACATCACGGAGGTTTAAAGAGAACGGAGCCTGTTAAGCGCGGCTATAGACTTGAGATGCTCGGCGCAAGTATACCACAGAAAAACATATTTTTAATGTGTGTAACGTTTGTATGTGTGTTGAAAATATATTTGCCTAAAAGACATATATGATCCGACGTCTTAGTTTATGAAATTGAACAAGATTTATTGTTTGGATACGCGATTCATTTATTCAGTATTTTCACAATGACCGGGAACTTCTGATACGAGGTACGTGTGCATGCTTGTGTTATGTGTAAATTTAACCTTGTTTAAATAATACAAAGATATTTAGCTTATTTGCTAGACCGAGGCTCGTTGTTAAAGTAATCTTACGCTCTTGCCAACCGAATACAATGTGTTTCTTGCCAAGTTACTGTTTTCAGTGTACTCTTTTAGTGTAATTATTTAGTGTACTGTACATGTAAACTAAACAGATGTTTCATAACAATATTCTAGGTAGTGACCCATTTATTATGATAAACGCTGCTTGCAATACACAACCACCTGATGTCAGAATGGGGGCCCTGGCAAGGAAGCGCTGTGTTGGATGTGGATGCAAGATTTCTGATCGTTTCCTACTGTTTGCTTTGGATGGATACTGGCACTTCCACTGTCTCAAGTGTTCGTGCTGTCAAGCCCAGCTGGCAGAAATTGGCTCATCTTGTTTCACAAAGCGTGGCTTGATCCTCTGCAAAAGTGACTATATAAGGTCCGAGCACAGTAACACTCTGTTTTGTTATTAGCATCTTAACAATTTACAATCATTACACTACATCAATAGAAGCAGTTAATTTATTCAGCTAATATAATCTGTTGACAATACATTACAGAGAATACACAATACTGAGATAAGACATCAACAAGAAAACAATGCTTTTTTTGTGTTGTAAACCACATAAAATCAAACTGCATTAAAAACAGATTTAAAAGCTGCAAATGGTTATTTAAAGGCTTATTTATATTTGTGATTATGCTGTTTACTGCAGATTATTCGGTAACAGTGGAGCCTGCAGAGCTTGCAGTAAATCCATCCCAGCAAATGAAATGGTTATGCGAGCACAAGGCAATGTTTTTCACCTCAAGGTAATCCGCTATGTGAAACTGAGCTATTTAGATACACTCATTCATATCATTATCTACATTTGTACTTGCAACATGTACGCTGATTTGCAAAATTATGGGTTGTGATGTGTTTTTAAAGTAACCTTCATTTGCTTCATCTTTCTTTACTTTAACAGTGTTTCGTGTGCTCCGTCTGCCATAACCAGTTAGTACCTGGTGACCGTTTTCACTGTGTGAATGGAAATCTGTTCTGTGAACGAGACAGGCCAGCTGCTTGTGCCCACAGAAATGACTGCTTGGATTCATTCAGAGAATCTATCTGCACAGAAGTCTTGACCTGATCATTTCTTGATTTTTCTCTGCAAGAAAGAGACGTTTTATTTTCAGGATTTCATTTAACCCTGTAGCTGCTTTGTCAGCTGCAGACCATTTTGTGAAAGTTTAATATTGTGGAAATCAACATATGCAGTAATATCTGCAAGTTTAAATTAAGTTAACCATTGAAGCTGAAACAATATCAGTGAGCATCCTTGTGTATCATAATCAATTATCAGTTGGTTTGCTTCGTACATATACTTATAAAACTTTGTTTTTTTTGCTAAAGTGTGTTGTGTATTTAGTTAAACAAATTTTCCCCAAAGCAATTAAAACATTTATAACAAAATGTTTGAGAATCTCTTCCTAATATGATGTATGATGTGATGGATATGTACAATTTTCTGAATAATTTTATACGAACATGTGGACAATTAAAAAAATGGGGAAACATTGCCTCCTGTTGGCTGAAGGCAAAACTGTCACTCTTATGACGTCCTAGTAAATTAGAAGAGATATCTTGAGAGTCATTATGTCTGCATGCATAATGACAGTTATTAGGTGAAAGCATGAGAGTTATGTGCAGGACTGACCCATTAAACTTTTGTGGATGGATGTTTTTTTCACTTTTAATTCTAAGTCCATAATCCTGACTGAATGGATATTATTAACGTATTATTATGTACAGATTTTCATCCTACAAAAATCTGTACAGATTTTCATCCTACAGAATTCATCTCAGTAGATTGCAGCTTCTATGGAAGAATCCAAAATAGAATGAATAGTGTGTGTTCGATAAAATGTGTCAATAAAAAGTGGTGGTGCTCCTATGGAATACATTTCTATAAAGGTTCTTTAATACAGACAAAATATATAATTAATTAAATACAGAATATAGCCTTTTAAAATAATGTATATATAATGCTGTTCCTATAGCAAAAAACAAAATTAATTGTGTCAATAATAAATAATAAGCCCCCGATAATCATATCCCAATGAGCGTGCTATACTCCTATGAAATCAAATAGTTGTGGCGAATTCTCAGTGTTTGTGAAACTGTTATTGATCACATGATCAGGGTTGGACTGGTCGTGGCTGAACTGGGTGCGGGAACAGAAACTTGTACTTGGGGCGTTCTGCCACCCGCCTCCTCTTTCGATATTAGCTGCAGCGCTGTGTTACGTTCACCCCGATGCACGAATCTCTGCAAAGAGCTTGGATTCCTCTCCTACATTAACAACAAATCAACCGCTTAACCATGGGACTCCCCGCGTCTCCCGGTCACCCTAAGGATCGTACCCCAAATCGAGCGTATTTCTCTTGAGACGGAAACATAAACAGGCTTGTTTTTTGGGAGTGACTCACCTCCCCTTCCCCACAGAGTTTGATTCAAGAGTTCACAACCAAGATGGCTGCCGATCCCATGCAGGTAGGAAAAGTTTTTATTTGTAATAAAACATTGTTGTAAAGTGCGCGTCAGATGATTTAAGTGTGCCCCGCGATCTTTGTGTTTAACGAACATAATTTGCGCCCCGTAAGCGCAGCTCTCTGTCTCATTGCTTTTCTTCTTTTGGGACGAGCTGCTCCCTCCGCCGAAGAGCTCATGACATGCGAAAACAGGGAATGTGGCCTCAAAAACACTTATGACAATGGCAGAGATTGTGTGTTTCTCCCTGTCAGAGTATAATAGTATCTCCAAATTCAAAAACACATTAAAATTAAGCAAAGAATGCACAAATGTGTGATGGATTAAAATCAAAATAGTACACACTGACATTAGTAAGCCACATACATACAGTGTTTTTGTACATCTTTGATGGGTGCAGAGTTTTTACTAGGTTTCAGTGTATGCCATTACCGCAGAATCCCTACTTTGAGACATTCTAATTGCTTTAGTATGAATGTGTAAATTATGTTTTCTAGAAGTGTTTTTTTTAATTGGTCAATGTTGTGCTTCTAACAGTGTGTTAAGCCAGTCATCAAGATAAAGTAAATGTGTTTACAGTGTACACTTTTCCATTAACACCCAGAGAGTTGAATATATTCTAACAAACTAAACAATTTATATATAAACAAGGTCTCACTGTATTGAGCTGTCATAACAATCATTAGTAAATGCATAGCTGTGTAATGAGGGTTTTGCTTATGCAAAAGTGGTTGTTTGTTTGAGTCTGTCTATTGTCTGATATAGACCAGACATTATCACAAGATATCTGAATGCTAAACATTAGTGAATTCAGTAGTCTGGAATGTAGAACCATGTGCTGACAGATGTCATTGTGTAAGATGTGCCAGTGTGTTCACATTACCGCTGGGATTCTGGCAAGTTCTCAGTTATTATAAACCCCAATTGGCACTGTTGGTCCTAAAACATGTTCTGTTATCAGGTGTGGATGGAAAACAATGCTTGAAATTATGCTTGTGTTATGAAAATATTTGCCATGCACCATAATTTAGTTTCATTTTTGGGAAGGAGGCGTGTAAGGACGTTGATGTTGGTTCTTCTGCTTATTAGAACTGCATTTGACGGACAATTTTTTACCTTTATGTGTTTAAACGTTCAGTGCAAGAAGCTTTGATCACACCACACTTTACTAGATCCATTTTTTGGTCACATAGACTGTGCTGTTTTAATATAAGTTTTGTGTTAATTTTTTGCCCGCTTGTCACTTGGCTGTTCTCTTGAGTGTAACACAGCAGGCAGTATAATCAAGGAACAGAGATAAGGTGCAACTTAGTTTTCCTTCTGATAACACCTAAAGTGAGGGCAAGATGTTGTTTCACCCAGACCTTCAGCTGACCCATGAGTCACAGTTGTAGAATGAAACATTTACATATTTTTATTCAGTTGCAGACGGTGCAATTTAAAGCCTTGCATCTTAAACAGTGAGATTTGAAGCAGTTTAGATAAAAAAATCAAGAGCCTAGTGCATTGTCAGAAGCTTTCACACAAAAAGTCAGTTTAGCGGGGGAATTTGTAAATTCATATATATTTTGCATGTGTAATTGTCTATGAATTCGTTGGCAAACCTCACCTTCAAGCCGTCCCCAGACCTGAATGAGCACATTCTACTGAAAGTTTTTGGCGCAAAAGATCTGCCTTGTTTTAAGGGCAACGGTTTCCCCTGGAGGAAGATTAGAGGACCTGTGCTAGTTCACTTGTTGTCTGTGAGCTCATAAAAAGCTGTCTAAGCAGGATTTGGCTCACCCACTCGGACCAGTTATCCTCCGTGCTGATGTCAGTGATATAATGTTACTTCATGTGTAGGTGTACTTGTGTGTATGCATGAAAGCATGCTTAAGGGGTTGAGGTACAGGATAGAGAATGCAATGCAATGACTCATGTTACTGCAGGTGATGATTATGCCTTAGAAGTCGGTTTCTTTTAGGTGCTGACCATGAAGGGTAGAATAAGTCATTCTTGGATTTGTCAGCCGGTTGTTATTACCACAAGGGGATTGAGTCTGAGAGTTTTGTATCATCGTAAAGAGGGGGCTTATTTGGTGACAAGAGGCTGACTGTAAATAATCCTGTTTATTACACA
>JAZGTJ010001131.1:52443-64413 GCA_036877575.1 Botia almorhae | reverse complement strand
TCTCTCCTCTCGGGCCGATGCTCATTGGTGCGATTTTTTACTACGCGAAGATGATAGGGCTCTCAAGCAAGACCCCCATACGTCAGTCAGTTGACGTAACGTCGAACGTGACTGACTGAAAGGGAACAGAATCTTTGCAGAAAATGCATGTATTGTCTTTTAAAGCACTTTTTTTAAAAAGTGTCTTGTTTGATAAAATGATACCTGAAGTGGTTAATTATACAAATTATACAAAGACTTGTGGTTGTCAACCACACCTCCATTACTAACGTCCAAATTGTCTACACTTCAAAACAGAACAATATCTCAGTGTGATGCCATTTAATTTAGCAAAAACTTGCTGTGAGTCTGTGGGTGTAAGATCATATAAACAGGTGGAATTTCGATGTATTTCTTGCATGCGAGAATGATGATTTGGTTCGTTGTTCCAGGGGGAATATTTTAGATGTATTCTTAGTCTATTTAAACCAGTTTTCTCTTAGAAAAGCAGATGAGAAAAAAACTGCATGGTGACAATCTGCATGTAAACAAA
The DNA here is from genome assembly GCA_036877575.1 of Botia almorhae. Taxonomy (NCBI): domain Eukaryota; kingdom Metazoa; phylum Chordata; class Actinopteri; order Cypriniformes; family Botiidae; genus Botia; species Botia almorhae. The sequence continues at coordinate 63,881 of JAZGTJ010001131.1, read as the reverse complement.
GAAATCTAACAGGTAAGGTTAAAGATAAATTCTTCCTCTGCTTAGATTCAAATTAACTTGTCTTGAATTAGTTAGGTATCTTACTAATTAAGATTCCAGGGTTTGTTATAAAGGAATTCAAGATTTTTAAATCATGTTTATATAAACAATGAATATAAAAGCAGTTGAATATGAAATTCTCAGTTTTCACATCTAAAACATCTGTGTGAACATTCTCCTGAGTGATTATTAACATTCTGCAGTGTGTACAAAAGTCATTCTTTTGATTACTGTCTAACTGAGAATATACCTTAAAAGTATCGAAACATAACCACAATGCACCAAGTCAAAATGAATCACACCACTTCACATTTGTCAAAGAAAGTGAAGTGCACGATTCACTTTTCTCCTTCATGTCAAGTAGTTTTAGCAAAAAAAAGTATTTCTTTGAGATAACCATTTTACATGCACAACAGCACTCTAACTACTGAAAATGTGAAAATATCTTTGTAAACTTAAAAAAAATATAATGATGTATAATCATTAAATGAGTTTATAATGCATTTTTACACCACATAAGGCATAAAATATTAGTAAGTCATATTTTATACATGCATGTTCCTCATAAATACTGCAATATTCCTAATGATGCATCAAAGGACTAATTAAGCAAAGCGTTAATACAGAAAATAAATCTGGATTGTGTTATACATGGAATCATTTGCATGAAATATCAATTCGTTCCTTAGCCGTTCAGAAATCCATAATGCATGCTGTGACATCATAGCATTAAGAGAACACGCCCCCCCTTCATTATTACATGTGTAGGTTATAGGCATATTATATAGTAAAAGACAGCTGGAGAGTGTTATGTGATCAAATGTGAATCAAATATGCATTTGCGATGTATGTCCTTTGTAAGGACTTTGTACTGAGCGTGCTCATATATAAGATCTACAGCTGGTAAACAGCAGCAATGTTGTTTGTACATTACACTCCTGTCAGGTAAGTGATGTGATTCATGATTCCATAATAAGCTCTTTCTTTTCTCATTTGAAATGCCTCACATGTTCTGACCTGACCTTTAGCAGCCGGCTGATGAGAAAAGCATCACTCACGGGAAAGGATTTATGCTGCAGCTTTTGTCAGGTTGCCAGATTATTTCAACATTTTTACTCCCTCAAAAAGAAAAAAAAATGATAAGAATTCCATTAATTAAGAGTACTGACTGTCTGAAACACTTTTTTCCATTTCTGTTTTTGACAAAATGCAAATCAATAGTTAATAATATAGCTTGTTTTATTACTTGATATATATATATATATAACTTAAACTTATAGGTGTTTCACTATGTGATGGTTCTCCTCAGTAATAAATACTATCAGAAAAAGGATGTTGTTTTTAATCATACTCAAATACTCTGAATGAATGAAAAATACTTATCCCTGCACTGCAGTTGCACTGGACATACTCTGATTGTTCAGACAAATATTTCCAATGTGATTTAAACTGATATGATAAACACTTAACGTCTCGTGTCAAGCTTTGTCATTTTAGAGCATTTTATGCTATGATAGTTTGGTTGCCAAGTGGTCACTTGAAACCAAATATTTTAACTGAGCAAAAATGATACATTAGCACACAGGCTCAGGCTCATTACAAATCACATCCACACTGCTGGAAGAAGCATGGCCTTCAGTTAATAGACAACCAATCAATACAGCTCATCATGGGGGTTATAATCCGTTCCAACAGTCCGATACAAACATGCCCTGACGGTTAGACAGACAGGAATCTGTTTTATAGGCATAAAACTAGATGACAGTGAATTTTTGGCAAGTGTCAAAACTGGTCATGAAATCAGAATTAATTAAATTTCTGGATTCTTGTTTTGATTCCAAATCTTTGTTCTCTCTTAGTTTAATGGACAAACAACAGCAAAGTCAGAGATATTTCAATTCACTTAATTATTTCACGCATAATAAACAACAAATAAAGGTACTTCTATTATTAAAAACAGCTCTAGCTTATCTCATTACTCTGGTTTACTCGTCTGTATTGCGATACTGCTAATATTGTTGACTGTATCAGAAAATACATTTCCTCATTATGATAAAAATTTGGATAAAAACATCTGATAAATCAACATATGTATATATCAATTCTGATTTAAGCAAGAGAGGACTTAAATATACCACATTTTTATTTCTTATAACCAATACTTTTAATACTTTCATAATGATAAAACTTTCACATTTCCCAACCAGTGGAAAAGGGCTGAAAAACTTACAGCTGATGTTTGTGTGGTTTATTCTATCAGATGTATAGACTGTATGACTTTCTACATCACCAGATTCTTCTCACTCATAAGGGAATAAAATGAACTGAAGTCTAGATGGTGAAACAATAAATACATTTCTGATCTGAGCTAGATTCCCTCAAAGAACTGTCACTGTAGCTAAACCAATAAAGACAATGTATGAGTAGTCAATTCTGTACCTCACACTCTTTGCCTGTACTCATGCTTGCTCTGTTTTGCCAATCTGGACCAAAATATTTTTGTGTGAAACAAAACAAGTCACCTGCAAAAAAGGTCACCAGTGTGTCTGTGGGCCTATGGATGTCTGAGCTGAGAGCAAGCCACAGCCACAGGCTGTTAACTGAATGTCTGATGCATAAGAAAACATTTCAGGGAATTTAAAAAGTTGTCATCTGATTGGCTAAATTCTACATTATTTAAATGTCAAAAGTCTTCCAGGTCAAATAATTCTGCCTGGTTAAGCCAGTTAAGTATGCTGGAGACTACCAATGAAAACACAACATACGCTTATGATCAGCAGTGCTGGTCTTTCATCTTTGAGTAGGATTTAATCAAAGAATTTTAATTTCCAGACAGCTTGTGTTGTGCTGTTTATTCATGGATTAAATGAGCCGTTTTTGTTTTCAACAGATGCTGAGCGAGAAACTTTGCTCACATGAAAACAAGAACATTTTAAATTCAGCAGTATAAATTACACTGGGTTTTAGTTCAGATTCATTTCTTGTAAGAGAGCATGAAAACAATAAAATGACAAAGGATATTATTACTAACATGACACTCATATTTTTAACACCCCGCACATGACAAGCACAGATAATAAACCAGAGAGATGCAGCATTTGAGGGCTTCTTTCCATCAACCCTTTTCAAATTGTTGAAATGTAAGAAGAAATCAATTTTCTTGGGCTGTTTTTTGCCGACTAGAGGGCAACCGGGGTCCCTCTCTCTTTCTCTTTTACCTGATTGGTTGTTTGATTGATGGCACGGCAGATTGAAAGAATAAAGATATCCTGGTCATATGGTTGGCTGTGGATGGTGTGGTGGGATGTGCCCCCACCGGCCTAGGTGAGTCACATAACAAGCACAGTGAAAGATGGAGCTATTCCTGTCTCATAGGCATGACTGGAGGATTTAATTATAACGTGATGAGCAAATTGCCCTAGAAAGCCACAGTGTATTTTCTTATTTTAATTTATCAGAATGGTCTGCTAAGGGGGACAATTCTTTCTCTGCTGTATTTAGGCCAGTCTTTTGATATAGACTGCAACACTGCGTATAGTACTTGCGTGTGCTCTGAAAATATTGACAGAAAGGCTTACGCTGAGCTGGATGTATTTATATGAATACGTACACAGCTGGGAACAGTGGTTAGCTGGACTCTTTATTTCTGGTGTTATTTGAAGGTTGTTGTTTTTTTACCCTCACGATTTGATTAAGATTCAAACGGTCCAGCATCTAGGAGTAATTTGGCTAAACTTAAAAACATTTTTAGCTGCACAATTACTAAAACAAGTTTATTTACTGAAACCAACTGCAGTACTTATAAAATGATCAGTGAGCCGCACGTACTTCCTTGATGACACTCTTGGGTGCATTGGGTGCTAATAATAAAGTAATAATGTAAGCCGTAAAGTACTGCCACTGTATTGAATGCAGGGGTGGGACTATCTGTTTTTCCAACCAATGAAAAACTGGGAGAGTAATCGCAATCTCTTAATCACCTTTAAGAGAATGCCTGCACAATATAACAACAACAGAGAACAGGTTCATATGCATATTTCACATTTGCTAAAGAAAAACATTTAACAAACAAACACATTCCATTTGGAATTCCAACAATGGCCTAGTGACAATTAATTTTGACATTGTGCACAATTCAGATCAAAAACTCACTGGAGCAATTTGCCTTCACAAAAAGAATACAGAATGTTCTGTATTCAATGCTGGAATAAGTGTCTGTATTTTATGGAGAGCACTGACAGCATCTCTAGTTCAGTACAGGATAATAACTTCATATCCACACCCATATTCCAGCACCTGGTTGTGGCTCATTGAAAAGTGATTAATTCTGTGCATTAAAATGTCTTAGTAGAGACAAATACACTAAGAAACATATAAAAATAAACCACTCGAATTGATGCACATTGTAAAAATGATTGCAATCTCTTCTCTCTTATTCACTATCTCTGCTTTCCCACACACATGCTCCCCTCCAAAAATCTCTCTTCATTCATCTCTTAGAATAACTAGCATGGATTTAATGGGGTGGTGTTCACAAGAAATGACTGTTTGCATTTGGTTGTAGATCTCTAATGAACAGCATGCAGAGAAGAGCAACAGTGTTTATGTCTTGAGAGATGAGGAGTTCTGTCTGTTGGCACCCACTCAGATCTCCATGCATGCAGTAATCTGCAGGAACAGATGTGCCACAGAGTTCCTATTCCTCCTCCTTACCCCCCATTCACCCTTCAGAGGGGAAAAGTAGGTGACTTGAGGAGATTCTCCTCCAGATTTATACCTGGATTTGATGTCATAATGCATGCCGTGGCTGTCATTAGTGGATAACAACACACTAATCTTATCAGTACAAATCATTTTAGGAAAACATGGGTGCATCTAAGTGCTTTTATTTTCAAAATGAAAAACATGAACCACTTTTATTTGCTTTGAGAATGACAGAAAATTGAGAAATTACAGCCTCTGAATGTTGGAACAAATTTGAGTCTGTAACTATATAACAACAGTTGACACATCTAGAACCATGTGAAATAGCCTTTGTCTGTTTGCTACTTGTATTTAGAGGAGAAAAATTATGAAGAGCAACAGAATAACAAGACTGAGAAATGCTGCAAGCCAGATTTGAAAAGCATCACCAGCAAGAGCACCACAGCTCAATATATCAGAATTATCATGTAGGTTAACATTACACCAGCTACAACAACGGCAAAGCAAAGTTAATAATAAAAAATGAGAAGTCATTTGTCACTTATGTAGGTCTGTCAAGGAAGAGTTGGGGTAACTTAATTATAACTATGTATGAAATATTCCATCAAATATGCAATCAAAATCTCAACACTACTGAACTATGTTCTCTTCTGTAGTCAGTTCTTCTTCTGTAGTTTATGCAGTCAGTAAGTCAGTCATAAGTGCAGCCCACTATGTGTAGTTGAGGCTTATGTAAAGTGTGATTATAGCGTTTCAACTTGTTTTGACAGAGGCACATCTAGCCCTACTCAAAGATATTTCTGTACACGATTGCAAAAGAAGGTCCACAAAGTGAAAAGCTATTGTAGTGCGTCGTAAGAACTTTCTAAGGGTACCGTGTATAACTGTAAGCATACACTGGAGAACATTAAAAAATAGGTATTGAATTTTACTGAATTGTGTGTCACATCCTTTTTGTGCACACATAAACAAGGAAACTTGTATGTAATTATTAGGAATGAGTGGTATGGAAAAGTCCCTTTTTGTCACAGCTGGATCAGGTGGCTAATTAGCACCAGCTAATTTGGTGTAATGAAACCAAAACTCTAGCTGACCAAATAATGAATGTGTGAAGCACGGTGGAGCAACATTAGACATCCCATGATGCCCAGGTGAAGATGGGCAGCAAGTGCGGCACCAGCTGGCACTTAGAAGGGTTTTCACTGTGGGAGACAAATGAAAATCTCAACACATCATCCCAGCCATTCCATGCTTTCCAACACAGAGACACAAAGACCACAGAAATCATGCAACAGAATGCATGACTACAGGAGAATTCAATGTATCACATGTAAGAAATTAGTCAGAGTGGTTTCCAGCTCAAAGCATCCCCAAACATTTAAGTCATTTAAGTCAAATTAATGTATGGCAACATGTGTACACTGTGATTACCCCTATGAAACTGCGTAATGTGCATTGAAAATGTGTCTGATGGCTATGAATCAACATGCTGGCCACACTACTACTAATCAGTATGTAAAACTAAGACCAGCTGGTATAGGGCTGGTTGATGGCTAGGATAAGGGTTAAAGACTATGTTTGTTTCTATAATGCTGTTTAGGGGCTAACCAATAACCTTGATTTGGTCATCAGGATTTCACCAAGTAGAAAAAGAAGATTTAGAATCAATGTTGGATTAAGGTTAAGGACTGGGTTACAGGCTTGTATACCAATGTTATCGCCCTGTTATTTTCCTAGGGGTCCGTTATGGTTAGGGTTATGGGTGTGGTGTAGGTTAGGTGTTAAATCCAGGAACACATTTTACATGGCAAAATCACAGCAAACATCATAGCAAACATCTCCCTACCACTCTTAAATCCTGAAAATGTTTTATATTACGTTACATTCAAAAATAAAATGTTATTTATATTCTGTATTTTATACTTCTTCTTATATACATATTTTTCTAATGTTTTAAAAGTTTATGTAGTTGGTTATTGTTTAAGGTCAGATAAGGTGTGTATATTTATTAGCAACCAAAACCTGCAATCATTTATTTGTCAAAAATTTATTAAAAATAAAAGAGGGACAATCACTTCTCTCAGGGTAATGTTCAGCTCTATAATTCTACCTAACGGAAACATATTTTTTAGGTCTTTTCTTGAGCTGGAGGGCAACTGAAGGGCCTCTTTCTTGTGCTGACCTGAAAATATCCCATTTCACAAATGTTTACTTGCTTTCCCACATTAAATTATAGATAACTCAGGAGAAAATATCAGCATATTAAACAAGGCAGAACCCTCAATGCTTGAACAAATTCATATTTCACTGAAAATATAAAAAATAGCCAAGCCAATCCCACGTCAGTGGTAGGTGAGAAAGGCTTACATAAGATGCCATGTTGGCAGAGACATGTCAGTTTCTGACAGGCAGGAATGGCCCTTTGTCACACAGGAGATGACTTCTTGGTCTGATGGCTACAGAGGGATGTGAAGGATCATCGTATGTCATCTTCTCAAAAGTTTATCTGAAAACATATATGCTCTAATGCCAATTGTCTTTTATCAATTCTGATCAAAATAATGAAAAACAATGGATAAATTAACTATAAAAAGTTTAAATAGAAAATAAGGGCAGGATGGTGATGAACCAGCTGAGATGCACTATTCAGTGGTATAGTTTTTTGGCCCAGGATGAGAAGGTCCCAGCCATACAACAGCCCTGGCCCTCACAAATTTAAGTGATGACCCTGCTGACATTTAATGCTGCATCAGTGGGTGAAAGTCCAAGCTGCTGCCTCTACCTCTGAGTCTTCTGAATCTCCCATTTGGCTGTCATCAACAGCAAGCGTAATGAATGCCCTCATCATCACAATAATCTATCAATCCATACTCATCTGAATTTAAACAGCACAGAGAAAATTGACAGCCACATCCCTTGTGCAAAACGCAGGAAAATCAGCAGTGAAATGATTCCTGAACGTTCTTCCCCAGATAGTGTTTGCGCTGGGGCCTGCCGCTGCCGCATGCCATTTGATTGATGTTCTAATAGAGGCCTCTGCCTCTCTGAGGGCCAAAAGCTCACGCTCGGCATTCACAACACCAGAATTCTACGCAGTCGCTGTCAACTCATCAGTGCGCCGCCTCTGATGAAACAGCAGGAAGCAGGGGAGCACCCATTTAAGAACATGTGTACATCTAACATCAGTTTAGCAACACGATACTACCAATGATATTGCGCTTAAAGGAGAGATGAAAGAGATGTACAAAGAGTGTTAAAGATGGAGTCTAAATGATAACAGCGTAACAGATCAACCTACGGTCTGGAACCACACGGGACTCCTTGTGATCACTGTAAACAGTGATTTCAGCTTTAATTAGAGAGAGGGAATATTGGTCATGTCAGAAGATGCTTCTTCCTGTGTGTTAATTTTAGCAGCGAGGTAGATTTTACATAAATTATCAAGCACAGACCACCCACTCAGACACCAGGCCACCAATATCCATGAGTCTCACATTTAACACATAAACACACGTAACATATAGCAATAGTAAAAGTGACATAAACATGACCTCTTCATTTAACCCATCACTGCTGCGCCCGGGGAGCTATCGGGGGCTAGATGCCTTGCTCAGGGCCTTTTTATTGCTTCCCAGTAACTTTTTGATTACAAACCTGACTAACTATCCAGTAGGTACAACTGCCCAATATCACTCTCGATATAGGGACTTATATGTCATTCATTACATTTCTATACGGGAATTTTGATATAATATATATAAATAAAAGATGTTTCGGAAAATGCATCTTCTCAGGAAGCCGACTATAAAGGTTAGATTTGTTTTATTTATTTGAATTATGTAGCGAGGCAACACTCCCGTAACAAGGCTAATGAGCGGTGTTGTTTCAATATAGCAACGTCTGGGGGCTAACTTTAAAGTCGTTCACAATAGATGTTCACAACAAAAGTAAGCCTTTCGTTTTTTGGAAGACATCTCCACCACTTAGCAAGTAAACAATAAACCCACCCTGCAGGAAAGTGTCTGGGGAGATTTCTGTTTAAAACTAAACACTGTAATGCGAATAAAGACAGCTCTAAACGTATTTAAATCCATTTACAATGCATTCAAGGGTATATATCCTTTCACTATGTGCTCCTAGGGATTCAAACGCATGACCTTCACATTGGTAGCACAATGCTCTACCAGATGACCTGTAAGAACCCCAAAGTCACACAAAGTATTTTGTAGCCTTTGTAGCGATTTAACAGCTCTCTCTCTTTTACGAGACAGTGCCCATGTGAGCTGAGCAGCCTCTCACTGAATTTGATGTGTCTGTAGATGTTGCAGGACATTAGCTGGATGACTTTGGTGTTGTTCTAGTAAAACCCAGTGAAAGATATATTCAGCCCACAGACTGGCAGCAGTAAAGTTGAACAAACATTAAACGCAAAAGCAAAGCTCCTATTAAAAAAGCTGTGGAAACCAGGTGACATAAGGGCATACGATGTAAATTAGCTGCTTATCAGATAAGGAAAACTCTAAAAGCACACTGTTAATTTGCATAAATTATAGATGCCTTAATTATAGAATCACGCATTCAAATGGGAATAAACTGTATGGCACATGTACTTTCGAAAGATGTTTGTGACAGTAAAATCAAACCCACGAGACAGCTCTAAAAGACAACATAAATACAAAGGAAGGGTCATGATGATCATAACTATGTGCTCATTAAAAGATGAGCCCACATGCATTCACACACACATTACTAGGCTAGGCCCTAAATATCCTCTCACCCTAGTTGACCTGTTCTATCTGTTAGGCCATGAGCACAGTAAAATTATCCTAGAAAAGTTGCACATCATAATTCATTAGGACTGATTAGTCAACTGTTTGTTCAGGCTACCCACTGACTATTCAAACGAAAATATGGAGTTTGCATAGCCTTAATAAATCCTATGTAAATATACAGATATATAAAAAATATAAAAATCCAATGTTGTCTTGTATGCTGTGTAATACTGTAATTGTAATACTGTGACCTGAGGACTTTATTGATTGTGTACTGTTGTGTTTTTCTAGCACGTCAGCCTACTGAGACACCCACATAAACAACTTAAGTGTTAAAAACAAACACTTTACACACACATTATCAAGCTAGCAGTATTATTTGCAAACAGGACTTGGCACCACTGGTCCTAACTGATAAATATATCTCATTAGCAGCAAACTCCTGCTACATTAACACCAATAATAGACAGATACTGCCACTCTCTTATTTTGCATTGCTCCATATTGGAGGCTGTAGTGAGGATGTGACCATCGAGAGTTCTGTACCCATCTCATTCCTCTAATTCTGTCCCATCTCTATCTCTCAACACTATAACACTATCTCTCAACAGTCGACACTGCAATCTCCCGCAATTCACCTGTGATTCTAATTTCACACACAGACATCCCATTCTCTGTTTCTCTCTCCACCCTCCTCTCACACACTCTCATTGCCTGTATGGCTAAAGACAGAATGATAAATAATGCTGAAGGCGTGAGATTGAATTTAATCTTTGGAAAGTGCTTAAGTCCTGCATATGCAGTTATGCATTCTCATTTAGGCCAAGCTGAAAACTTGGAGACATGAAGAGCAATGGAGGAATGTAATCTTGAAACGGAACAAGACTTAGAAACAAGATGGCATGATTCTAAGGCATGCTAGAAGGGCCTTTTTAAAGAATGTTTAAGTCTTTTCTGTATATTATAGTGTACTGATACAAATAAGCTCTAGGCATTGAGAGCAGATGAGTTCTATTCATACATGATATTCAAATGCAACATTTCTCATACATTTTAAAGAATACAGTAGCAGGTGTACTTTAAGTGCAGTGGCTCTGATTAGAAAAACCATTTCGGTGCCAGATAAATACTTTTGTAAATGTAAAAAGGCATTATATCATTTGATACTTACATTTACAAAGATAGTGCCCCCTTAAAAAGCTTCAATGTAGTTAGAATTCTTGTTAGTAATAATAACTTAGTAGTGTATATAGCTACATTTAAAAAAAAATACTTGACAGTTGTTTTACTGCTTACTACTTATTAGTAGCTTTTAGGTGGGCACCCTGAAAGGCAGTGTACATAAACACAGCAAAAGCTAGATGATTAAATGACAAGAGTATATTTTTTTGCAGATTCTATCAAAGAGTAGCTACGTTTATAATGAACTCCATAACTCTGTCAGAATGGCTGAGTCATTAGCCGTTTTCAAGAAACATCTAATCTCATCTTTTTCGTCTCCACTTCCTTGACTAATTAACTAACACACTGCCACTTCTACTTCTTTAATTTAAAAAAAACCCTTCTTATACTGTGTTGAAATACCTGAGACCTGTCTATAGCACTTATTTACTGTTGCCTCTTATTGTTGTTGAAATTGCTTCCTTGACCTCATTTGTAAGTCGCTTCGGATAAAAGCGTCAGCTAAATGACTAAATGCAAATGTAAATGATAATGTGAAGTCCAACACAGTCTTGATTCAGTCACATTATAATTTATATAGACCCATTTGTGTTAGTCAATAGCTTTGATGAGTTCTCAACTGTAGAATAATATACATTTTATACATATAATACATATAATTTTACACATATAATAGTGCCTGCTAAATAAATAAATTAAGAATAGTGTCCTTCAAGTGCATACAGTAGTGTATATGTCGTA
>JAZGTJ010001131.1:21246-52393 GCA_036877575.1 Botia almorhae | reverse complement strand
ATTATATCATTTGATACTTACATTTACAAAGATAGTGCCCCCTTAAAAAGCTTCAATGTAGTTAGAATTCTTGTTAGTAATAATAACTTAGTAGTGTATATAGATACTACTAAAAAAATTACTTGACAGTAGTTTTACTGCTTACTACTTGTTAGTAGCTTTTAGGTGGGCACCCTGAAAGGCAGTGCACATAAACACAGCCAAAGCTAGATGATTAAACGACAAGAGTGTTTTTTTACAGATTCTATCAAAGAGTAGCTACGTTGATAATGAACTCCATAACTCCATCAGAATGGCTGAGTCATTAGCCGTTTTCAAGAAACAACTAAAAACTTGATTCAGTCACATTATAATTTATATAGACCCATTTGTGTTAGTCAATAGCTTTGATGAGTTCTCAACTGTAGAATAATATACATATTATACATATAATACATATAATTTTACACATATAATAGTGCCTGCTAAATAAATAAATTAAGAATAGTGTCCTTCAAGTGCATACAGTAGTGTATATGTCGTATAGTTTCAAAGTAGCTTTCAAACTTTGCCATAAAGTGAATGTGATAAATATTTGTCCTTCACTTTTATACTACTTATGCTATTTGTGCTTTTATGCTAGAATCATTTATCAGCCTCGGGACTCGATAGTAATTGTAAATTGACAGTGTTTGTATTAAGTTCATAGCAGTGCCTTAATCTTTCTTTGCTTTAAAGAACACAAGCTACAGAAATCTGGAAAATCTTGAGCACATACAAGGTGTAAAGCAAGATAATAACTGAACCTTACAGTATGTCTGCTGATGCCAGTAAAAGCACCTTACACTGGATGCATAAAGGTCACAATGCGCAAATCTCAAAAACAAGAATGTCATTCACATACAGTTAGTTAACAGGCTTTATGTGTTAGCTGGTTCTCTGAATGTTATTTTCTAGCAAACAGAAAAAAAAGAGGTAAACATGAACATTGAACATTAGCTTCTCTGTGTGTGAACAGTTGCTTGGCAAGTCAGATCGTCCTCAGTTTAGCTACTGCTAATGCAGAACAACAGCTATTAATTATCCCGTACTACCACCAGTAGGTCATGTTATCTTTGGTAAAGCAACTGAGATCTGCTTGCACAGACGTAACTACGGAGGCCCCTGAGGGTCAGAAATACTGCCGCTGATATGAGTCATGGCAAGTCCATCAAAGCATTTCAAAACCATTAAACTGTTCACCGGATGAGCGCATTACACTGGCATAATCAGCTCAATACACTGTTATGCAAATTTTCCCGGAGGTGTTGTATATAATTAAGGGAGTAGATATGATTTAATTAAGACCAATATAATTACTCGTGCGAGCAATCCCATGTGAGAATATGACCCAATTCATAGAGGGGAAAGGTTCAGTCATGTCGTGTTAAAGCTTAATTATTAATTTATTCATTTATGTAATCCAAGTCTGAGTATTCCAGCAGTAATGAAACACTTTAAGAAATAACGTTTCCATTATAAGAAACTCCACATATATCTAAACTCTTGGAACTGACAGGATTTTCTCATTTTTGTGCAAAGAAACCACAACCAAACTTCACTGACACTAATAAATGCAGCAAAAGGATTTTTATATTAACAATTTTTATATACTTGTCAGGTCAGCATATTATAGCAATATATATGTCATCAATTATCCTGTATTAGAGCAACGTGTAATAGCAATTATGGCTTATATAAAAGATAAGTGTACTTTGTTTTGAAGTGCTATTTTGTTGAAGTTGCTATATGTTGCTTAAATCCAGACCTAAACAGTATTGCTTGCTGGATTAATGTCTTGAGGGCTTCAGAAATGACAGATGCTGAAATAGGCTCTTCAGAAGATGCTCGGTTCTATTGTAGGCTGGGAGTTGGAAAACTTTTCTGAAAACCAAGCTGGCTTTAGGCTTAGATTGGAGTTGAAAAATCCTCCAGCTTTTTCAAAAGTGCCAGTAATTGGTGCCTCAGAGCAGCAATATCCAGCAAAGAGCTGGAGTCCCGGTGGAGGACTTGCCCACAAAGAGCACTTCTCACATACAGTGTGATTAAGGACAAACTGTGGTTTTCTGGGCTTACCACACAACGCAACCAATAAAAAAGATACATAAACAGAAGGGACAGCTATGCTGCTTAGCTCTTTTCTGTGATTGCCAGATTAATGCCTTCTGAAAACACCACAGAGGTTTCTGCTGACTTTGTTTTCACTCATTCGCATTGAAACATTTGAAACAACAGCTGAACTGCTGCTGTTTCATTTAAATAAGTCACCTTGCGCGTTACCTTGTCACAAATAATATCAATTGGATTATGCTTTAATATTTTAATATGACTGTGCTTTATTAAAAACTATGAGATTAGTACAGTATTTGCTCATTTATAGAGAAAAAAGAAAAATACCATCTAAACAAATAATTTATTAAAATTCTCATCATGATCAAAAATAACACTGAGTGGCAGTTTTCCAACTGGAAAATCCAGGAGCACTACGACAATTCAGTTGTGCATCAGGAGGCATCTGGTGTCATTTTGTGATCTCACTGTAACAGACAGGGAGTAACAGAATAGTGCACACATCTGAGAACTGTGTCATTATTAAAACCACTGATAAGCACCACAGCAAAAACCACAGCACCTGACTGACATTCACTGTAACACATGCTAACAAAACAAACTGCTGAACAACTGTAGATATTTTTCCCATAAGGCTTTCTTGTAGCTTAACCGGTAAGGTATAGCGCTAGCAATGCCAAGGTCATGGGTTTTATTCCCTGGAAACTGTTGTACTGATAAGATGTGCACACTGAATACACTTTAAGTGGCTGTGCATGGAAGCTTCTGCCAAATGTTTTTTTTATTAGATAAACCACAACCCACAACTTTGTGTTAGTCATAAAGTTGTCTGCTCGCGGCAAAGTTTTGATTGACCTGTGCACTAATATCAAACATAATGAGAATGGTCGGTAATGCATTGCATTTCTCTCTATACAGCAGCCTAGAAGGTCTAATTTACTGTTAAGACTAGTTTAATGATAGTTGCAGGATAGAGTGAAAATAGATATTTAACTTTTAATGGAACACATGGGGCTGCGGCTGGCATTACTGATGAAAAGAGCAATACGGGAAAACACATTACTGTGCCAAGGTCCACAAGAATACTCAGCGCACATTCTGTGCATCACAGATTTATATTCCTAATGCAATTGGTGCTTTTAATCCACTTTGCTTTTACAATTAGTTCTATAGAGCCAAACTGAGCTGAGACAGACTAAAGCTATACCGTATAACACAGTCGAATGATGCAAACATAAGGAGAATTGCCAAATTATTGTTTACTTACTCAGCGCAGCACTTGTTTATCTGACCTCTTTAAATACTTTTGGCAGTTTATATCCCCCAGACATGACAGCTACAAACAGTTTCTCCCACCCCGGACAGATTACTTTGATTGCGCTCGAGCACTCCACAATATCCTTGATTTTCCAAACATTCTGCTTTTAGTATTGCAATCTTTGAGCTCTAAATGGATTTTAACATTAAATTATTGGCACAAATGTCTTTGACGGGTAATTTATTTCTGCCGTTTTATTGCATTAGGTGTTTTCGAAATGATTTCCCGGGGGAAATCGAGTGTTTGCTTAATGTCAAGAGCAGCTTGAAACTTTGAGGAACCTGCTGTAACACAACCAATGCAGCCTCATGGCCTTTTTCATCTTATCTACAGCTGTCCGTTCCACTGAGATCCAATACACAGCCCGTGGGATAATGTCTGACCTTTAAAACTTGAGAGACGGGAAACCAAGATGATTATCGCCCTCAAAGTGTGCCATTTTTTTCGTTGTTACCTGCGGTGCAGTACTGACCACAATTGCTGATGGCCCACCACCAGCATCACCTTGTTTTGTCTTTGAGATGTGTGATTGCTATTATCTCCTTTTCTATGACCTTTCAAAAGCTGTAATCTTCAACAAACACTCGTCCGACGCAACTTTTTTCCTCGACTGATAGGCGTCATTTCCTAACAGATGTTTCAGTGCTAGCAGTGATATATATCTCACCAGAACTCTCGTCATCTCGCATTGTATGTTTTCCAGGCTAACAGGAAATGTTAGCTTCTCAGAACACTCAAAGTTCTCTCAAAGTTATCAAAAACATTCTTAAAGTAATGTTAGTAAAAAAAATTTAACACTGTATGTCAGATATCAATAACGTTATTTTTAACGTTTTAGTTTATTGTTAGGGGAACATTTAAAAAAATGTTTTAACTTTTTTTAAACCAGCAATGACATTAATACAACTGAACAACTGGATGTTTTGAATGTTCCTAGAACTTGCACAATAATATTTGAAACATTTTTAAACTGTTAGGGAATTTTTTTTTTTTTAAATGCTAGCTGGGTTGCAGGTACTTAAAAAACCCACACAGCTTGAAACATTTAAAGATGAAACAAAACTGTCTCTGCTGAAGTAGCATTTCCTACACCCATAGATCTTATTCGAAAAAATTCTCAGACCACTCTGCTTTGCTGAATGTAAAAAGATTAAACTGAATGTCTCTGATTGCTTCAGGTAGGGAGGTGAAATGGTCTGACAGAATTTTTGCATTATCCCAGGCTTATGCCTTTAGCTCTGTCATTAAAGCACTGAGGTGTTAAAAAAATCCCTGTTGACAGTGTTGGATCACACTTTTTATCCAATCTGACAGTAATCCGGGTGATATCCAAATCCCACACTAGTAGTTCATGTGCTCGGAAGCCTTTGAGGCACGGAAATGATAAAATGCATAACTTAACATTTTAAGAAATATCAAACATATGGCCCTCCCGTGAAAAATAATTCATTTTGAATTAATACAGCTTTCCAAAAAAAGTTTATGGCACCTGAGAAAACATATTGTGTATGTCAGGTGTCTCTACATATGGAGAGGTCAAACCAGTCTTCTGAGAAGCTTAACCAACATGTGAGATGCTCTTCTGTGGGTGTTGATACCGACAGTGTTGTAGAACAGCTGTAGGGGGAGTTCATCTGTCAGAGTAAAGATCAAAGAGACTGGATTTACTGACTCTAGATCAGTGGACAGAGCCGTAGTGAAGCTGAGAAAATACTCTCATCCATTTTGTATGCAGGTAGAACACAGGCAGCCATGACTCAAGCTGTATAACCAGTTAGAGACCTTCTACATGTGCCAAGAAGAAGAGGGAGCGATGTATTAGCATTCTCATTCATTTCAATTGCACCTGCTCGGCTAGCGCACAGAGCCTTATATGTATGTGACCTGCGTGACATGCTGTTTTCTGCAAGTGTACAGAAAAAACATCAAACAGTACTGTATATTTAAAAAACCTGCAAGCACTCTTCTAAATGTCATGTAAAGTCAATCACAATGCTTAAACAGCCAATATAACATATCCGAAGGTCATCTAAAACTGTGTTTAGTCAAACCCTGAGCACCTGGTCTATTTGTTGCATTCACTAAACACTAAACTACAATATCCAGATATATACCCAATGTTAATTTTATAGTATAGAGCCAGCAGCACTCATATGACATATAGCACAGTTGCGCCTCTGGTAACCGAAGTTAATCTTAACTCGCGGTCCTTTGTGGATCCTGTTAACCGTTCTCTGCCCTGTGCTTTCCTCTCCAATCTATTTACTGTCCTACCCAATAAAGGCATAAAAAGGCCCTGTGACTACATCTCCACCCATCCCCACAGATATTTATGCTTTGTCCACACTAATGCGTTTTCAATTAAACACAGCATTTTATAAAGAAAACTATTCTTGTGTTCATTGACATTTTTACTGGGTTTGAGAAAAGACCCATGTCCACACTACACAACCAAATGTGCATGTCACGTGACCATTCATGCAGAAAAAAAGTGTAAACAGAAAGTTGTCTGCCTACCTGTCGGGTTTCAGCAGTGCTTCGATGGCTTGTTTGCGGTTTAGATAAATTGGACTCCTGCAGTTCGCTTCAGCACTTCTTACTGGACTGAGCAAGGCCTGCAATTTTTAAAGTATCTGAGAGTAGGTGGACAGCCATGCATTTGTTAAGTATCCATTTTGGTCCATCCACAATGAAACGCAAACCCCGGAGTTGAGTTGCGTTTCAGAAAACTAAAATGGTTAGCAGCATTTCCAAAAGTCTCTGTTTTCAAGAGTCTCCAGAGTAGTGTGGAGGCAGGTGTAACCACAGCAAAAATTATGCATTTTAAAAAGAAAATGTGCTATTGTAAACATGGCCTTGGTGTGTCATGTGACTCAAGGACAACCTGTAATGTCACTTTTATAAAGAAGAAAGCTAGTGACTATAGTATGGCATAGCAATCACATGGATTGATGTTATGTAACAATTAGCAACTTTAGCAACTAGTTTTGGATGTGAAAACAACATTATCTCTTACTCCAGTGTGAAACAAAAAAAGCTGGGCACAGAGTGGGTGGCGTACATTTAAGATCAGATGTAAGATCAGGCGTGTTTGTTTATGCAACAACAAAGAAAGCTTACTAACTACAAAACAATCTAAAGCTGAATGCAATTCAATGTGAATGCCACGCTTCATTTACTTTTAAAAGTAAGCTTATATAACGCTCCAGATTTGGGTTCTACTCTTTGGAAGCACTTTGAAACATATTGTTTCTAGTTTCAAAGCCGAAGTAGTGTGAAATTACTTGCTAATTATACTAAGCATTAATAATTCACAAAACAGATCAATGCTTTGAAGGCTTGACTGTTTACATTGTTATGGTCACAATAAACTTTTGATTCAACTCTTGTCTTTAATTGGAGTATCTGAACAATAGGAAACCTCATAAGTCATTATCGGTAAATATCACTGAGACTGCAATGCAACATCTCATTGGTGCATGCTTCTCTCTCAAATGTATTTTTAACCACTGTATATATGAAAGTTATCTATGAATGATGAAACAGATGCACTTAAAAAAAAGAATGGTTAAATGGATTCACTCCTAAAAACCTTGGAATTGAAACATGGAAGGCATCTGTTGGCAGGGCCACTGCTAATTACATTAAACAGTAATGACCGAATCTGGATTAGGAAGAGTCTCTCTTCAACAAGTGTGAACTTTATTTGGGATCTGATAATAGATTATGTGCTAATTTATTTATGAGCCTGCTCTTCAATTTTGCTGTAATGGCCATGTGAGAGAGAAGATAACCACATAAACCCTGTAATATGCAGCTTTTAAATGTCTTACTCTAAATGGCATTACAGTATATTTCTGTCTTTGACATAAACTAATGGGTTCACATCCTCTAAACTGCTGTTCTCATTTTTGGAATGTCAGCTGTACACCAATGAGCTCCAAACTTAATGCAAATTCGGAATGACTTCTCATTAGGCGGTTATGAGAAAAGCTTCTACAAGATAAGAGTCACCAGACCAGTGCTTAATGCTGTAAAGATTAATTGTGCTGAAAGAGTTTCTGTACCACTGAGACCACATTAAACCTTTTAAAGAACCACCTGTTTCTGTTAAACACATCACATTAACCTCCTCATGGGTCAAGCAACCGTACATATTATGAGCATTACACTATAAACAGTGTGCTTTGAAATAAACCAATCTCTTAATGATTAACCAAACAAGTAATGTAATACTTAGTGTTCTGATTATAGCCAGCAGTTACCACACATTTACATTATAGAGTACACAAAATATATCATAACCATGAAACCAGTTCATGTATTTCTCACAGGTATTATACTAACAGCACAATGCTACTGTCAATGTTGAATAAATGGTCCAATCAAATTAGGCGATCGTTGTATCTTTGCGGTCAAGTGTAAATGAGTGTCATACATTCAGGAATTACAAATAACTAGATTCTCCTTTACGATCTCTGTCACACCTGCAGTGCACCTTTGATTTCTGGAGTGACAGAGTTATACCACATGATCCGCTGCAGCAGCAGAAGTCCAGACTGCTGTACTGTTGGAGCGTGTAGGTACACTAAAGGTAGAACATGTCTCTAAATCCACCTCAATCGTGCCCTGCCAGACATTTTTCCTTCCTCATTTGCATGAAGTAGAGGAATGTAAAATGTTCAATGTTTTTAAACTTTCCCCAGTACAACCAAACTTTGCAATTGTATGCCCATCATTTCATTAACACTTATTATTAAATCTTGTCTTTTTTAAATCTTTAGTCTTTATTCAAAATAGCCCTTTTGTCCTTCATTTTTGACACAGTTAAATGTGTAGCATTGTTATATCATCAATAAACAATAAAAAATAGTTTATAGTATGTTTTTTGTGACTGTGGACTAATACAGTAGACTGTGTGTGAGTAGAGAGCAGACGTACACAGAAGGGTTTACCATACCATAACTACTATATTCTGTAAAACCGTTTGCATGTTTCTGGTTCAGGTGTTTTGTATAATCTTTGTTACATATGTAACAAACTTGAGCTGTTTTACTCAAGATGCCTTCAAAGAAGCTACAAAGGATGGACATAACCAATATTACAGTTTTTGTGCGTTTTTCTTCATACATATTAAAATAGAATAAAAAAAATAAAATCAACAAGTCATCAGTTTAAATTGTTTAACTGTTAAACAATTTAACACTTTCTTAGCAAAACAGATGCAATAGGAAACAGTGGAATTTGGAAACACTGTATTAGAACACACACACACACACGTACATACAATATATACAATATATACAATTTAATGGATATACAACCCAGTACATATAATGCTTTGACTTGTTTTGATTTGATGATTTCATCCTTTCCATATTTGAACTGGTATTAACCGAGCTTCACCAGTGATTACCACCTGCTTTGCTTCAGGCCACATAAAACAGAATATGAGATCAATGGGGCTTTTCTTCCATGATTTGAACCCTGCTCGTTCTATTATTACATCTGAAGTTTATAAACTATTAACGTTCAGTCTGATGAATAATGAATAGAAATGGGAGAAGTTCCATACCAGGGCTTTGCAGCATGACTTATACATACATGTTTTCTTGAGTCTTTCACAAATGATGATGATGACGACAGTCTTGTTACATGAGATGCTGCTAATGGTTAATGCTATAATACTCCTAATTGTGTCTTCAATCGCAACTGTTTTAAATAACAGTGGCATTATTTTTTATACAAACACCAAATTAGGATTATAATTAATGGCTGTGTATATGAGAAAAACGTTAATGTTGGATATGCAGAAAGACAAAACATGTCATTCAGTACGATCTATTGAAAGGAATCAAGTTTTTATTAGCAGGTTTCTACAACATCACAAGGTACAGTCATCTTTTGTTAACAAAACAACTTTGTTTCAGCATACAGACTTGATACAAAAACTATTTACAGAACAGATCGATTAAAGTGTGTTTGATTTTTCTGAATAGTAAATGACTTGAGCTGGGTTAAAGTTTTGCCATTGAGGTTTGTCAGTCAGCCCTCACTAGTAGATGCCATAACTACAAACCTACAAGCATGTTTCATTATTGACAGACATTAAGAGTTGCCATGCATTCTAACAAGTAACACAAATTGGAAAAAAGGGCTCTTAAAAGCAGTATCAGGACATAATTTCCTGCAATGCCAGAATGATTGTGCACTTTGCTCAGGTGATTGGATCAAAATTGTCTTCAGAACATGAAAAACAGAAAGTTTGTGTACCCAAAAAAGCAGCTGCATCCAAGCAAATCAGCAGAATAAACAGAGAAAGATGCTGCTGAGTTGCCATTGATTTCTAAATTAGGAACCATTGATTTCATGTGCTTTCACTCAGAGACTGGGATCTGGAGACACGGCAAAAATGAGACAATAAATCATGTTTCCTTTATTTAATCAAATTAGTTTAGAATTACATTCCCTTTATCAAATAGTGAAGGTATTTGAGTGATAGGGCTCTCAAAACACGGTACCCCAAAGGCAACTTGGCAAAGATATAATGTAATGTACCTTTTTAAAGCCGCAGTCTCTAAATTCTAAATTCCAGCAACCAATCAATGTACCTTGTACATTTACCCTGAAATCTAATAAGTAAACATTTAGTTTTTAACCTTTCTCATGTTAATGATAACTTAAAGATAAAAATTGAATGTTTGAATTAAATGTTTTAGTCACATCCGTTACATTCAGCCCTGATGCTATATAATATTATTTCCTACAAAGCTATTTAGTGGGAGAACTGCGTCACTGCTGGATTTACAGACCCCTGGCAAAACAATTTCTTGTTTTAGATGATTTGTAAGCTTGCGGTAAGCTTAAATTAAATGTAAAGAGAAAGTAAACTAGTTGCTTAAAATAATAAATGGACAATAAAAACAGAATGCTCGACTGCATCGTTCCTAGTAGGCTTTGAAATAAATACCCACCAACTGACCAATTATGGGTGACAATTTCCTGAAAAATTTCATTGTAAACTCACTAGCCAATAAGGCGGGTTATTTGTTGTAGATTATTTGTTCCATCCCTGTGCAGATCGTCTATATGTGTCTGACAATATCAGTGGCTGCAGGCTGTAAAAAAAATAATATCTGGGGAAGTTTGTTTATAAAGATAGAAATATTGTGCAAAATCTGTACATATCTGGGGTACATAAACAAGTTTAATATTAAGCAGCAGATGTCTGGTGTGCCAGAAAACAGGAGGATGAAAATGGATTGGATAGAAAACAGACGACCTGTCATTCTCGAAAATATATTTTTTAAAATGGACAAAAAATAGTATTGTTTATTTTTCCATTCCACACAATAAACCAAAGACTTCTATATTTATAAATTGGCAAATGCAGCAAGAGTTCATTCATTTGTTATGACCAACATATATAATATACTGTAAGCTATTGAACTCCAGTCCAGGGATTTGTTCCAACCTTAATTTTCAAATAATCCTGAAGAGTTGATGAGCTGGTTTGGGTAATTTGTTCCAATCTTAATTTTCAAGTAATCCTGAAGAGTTGATGAGCTGGTTTGGGTATGTTCGATTAGGGTTGGAGCAAAACTCTGCAGGACAGTCGCCCTCCAGGACTGGAGTTTAACATACAGTTCTAAATAAAGTGAAAAGGGGGAACATTATTGTCTAATACAGATATGATTGAAAGAAGAGGACATTTGGAGGAGAATGTGTGTGTGTATCCAAGGCAGAAACAGTAAGCTAGATCCTCGACCATCTGTTTCCTCTCCCTCTTTCCCAAAGGGACGTGTGTGTGTGTTTTAATGAGTCACTCTCACACACATCCACACAGGTGAGAGCTGTGATGAGGGAGTTTTACAGGAGTGAGAAGAGAACAACATGACTTGACCGACTGCGACTATTTGATGCAACTATGAAAAAAATTGACAATTACATTTTTTTTTGGCTGAAATTTTTTGTTTAAGCAATAAGGTACGAGAGGCCGTGCTGTATCGTGAATAAATCACACCTTTTTTACAACCAAAGCGTTGTTAGGCACGACGCGAAGCGGAGTGCCTGCAACCTTTTCAGCCGTGATTGATTTATTTAAACCTGAAATTTTCCTTAAAACACAGAACTACAGTAGGTCTTTTTGCCACATATTTCTAGTTACTGTGTTGAACGACACACCCACAATGGTACAAATACTATTAGGAAGTCCACTTTAACCTCAAGAAAACTTGAGCTGCTAAAAAAGCCTAGTGTTTGAAAACATGCATGAACGTGTTACTGTTGCTGAAATTTGTCCAAAGAGAACAGAGAACATTGTATTATTTTATAGTCTATTGTTGTACCTGCACTTAAAAAGACGTTTCAAATCCCTAAGCTCTGGACTGTCTAACATTCTTCTGTAAATCTAGCAGGTCAGGGACAGGTGGTGAATGCTTTTAGAGTTTTTGTGCTGAAAAAAAACTGTGTCTAGAACGTCCATTTCCATTGATGTTTTGTGCCTATTTCCCTGGATGAGAATTTAACGACCTGTTTTTGCTGCTGTGCCTTTAAGATTCTAAACGCTCTTTTTACATTAGATACAGTCACAAAGCAACACATGCTGGAATGTGCCACTCAGAATGGCAAGGGTAATAAAAAGTAAAAAATACAAAAACATAAAATCAATTATCAATTAAGTCTTAGAACTGACTTACATTTACAAAGCTGTTTACTTAAGATGGCCAATGTTCATTTAATGTTAGTTGTACTGTGGTTTGAGGTTGAGTGGTATCTATTGTAAAACTGTAAAACAGTCAGTTGTCCCCACTTTCATGCTGAAATATTGAAGTCAAAAAGAAACATTTGGGCCTTCACACGTCACTGAAGAAGAAATTCAGTCATCTGTGTGTTCAGTAGGTGAATACAGTGAGGAGATACATACTCTCAGAACTGGGGACACATGTTAGTGCTGTTATCATCAAGTTACAGGCCAATATCTTACAATCCATCTTTGTAGTCTACTAATAAAGCACAACACTGTTCATGCAGCCCTTGAGCAGCTGTAAGAACAAATATTAACAAGTAAATGGTCATATGCTTTTAGCAGATAGCTCTGTTCTGAAAGCAAATGGAGGACGGCACTTTTCAAAGTTGAAAGCTAAGCTCTTTGCTGAAGTGTTTTATGGATCAAGTGACGGGGCAAAATTTAATCCACTTCAAACCATATACTGACAAACTCAAAGGAATAAATCAAATAATCACAGCATCCTGTAAATAAACACAAACAGAAAAATATTTGGTTAGTAACTGTGTGTGTGTGTGTGCAAAGACATTTACGGGACACATACAGCATGAAAGTTCTAAACCAATTCAATCCATTACATATTCACACACACACACACACACACACACACGGCCCTTAAAAGTTTTCAAAAAAACTATTTGGCCAGTTGTTTTTTGTACAATATCGATTCAGATAAAAATGAAATTACTTTATGATCCTGGTGTTTAAAAATACTTTAGCAGTTGTGAATTTTTTTTTCTGGGCAAAGAGAGAAAAACCTTGACATTTCTGATCAGACAGCAATAAAATGTCAGCTAATACTACCTGTAAATGCTGAAATGACCTCATGTCACCTTCAAAACTATTACCTTCTGTAAAGATAGAAAGCCTATATGTATGTATATTATGTGTTATTTACTGTGACCCATATTTAGCGTCACACTTTTCAATAAACATAAAATAAGAATGAAAAATCTGTTACATTTCTTCTTGTCTCCCCTCCTCTCACACAACCTCTCATACACTAATAAGGCAACACAACTCAGAAAAGATTAGGCTAACTGAATAATAATAATATACACTCCTGAGAGTCAGTGTGGCCTCTGGCCTTCCTCTCCATTCACTCTCCTCTGTCTAACCTCCTCAGCTCTGAAATCTACCTGTGCTGCATGGCTGGTCATTAAGCTCCAGAGAGCAGACATATGCAAAGGAGAGGAGAAGGACGAATGCATCTACATGACATCTAAGGCCAACAATACCACTGCTGACACTCCACTTATAACCTGCTACATTTGTGAGTCACTTTAAATATCTGCAGGGAATTGACTTGTATTTGGTAATATGTTGAACAAAAAAAATGGTCCAACCGTCAATTATATTTACATAATTATAGGAGACAGTTGAAAAAGCACTAAAGAACAATTTTGGTATTTTATGCCTCAAAATTTGCTTGAAAATGTAACCTGTTTTTAATGTAACATTTTTAAAGGTTCATTATATTGTGATTTATAAAGTAATATTGTGCATTCAACAAGATAGTTTAAATTTCACATTTTGAGTTACAGCAATTATTTAACATAAGTGTTTTAGCATCCCATTTACCATGATATTACAGGTATACTGTAAAAACATTACAAATATAGTGAACTCATTAACCCGACTTCAAAATACTTTTGGCCTGTAAACAGCTTGTAATACTACATTACAATGTGTAACATTGTTGAAGACAAAAGTCTGTAGCCCACTGGACTAAACAGGAAAAAGTGTTTGTTATTTTGAAAATGTGGTGATTACAGCTTACACGCTATTCCTCAACCCTCATAAAAACAAAGTCCTGTAGAATTTACAACCTCATTTATGATTCAATTCACTTCATTTCAGTAAATCACCTGTATTCATTCTTATCCAACTGCATGTGTGATGTAACACTCTGCAAGCTACCTCATTTCAACACATTAATACGCATTAGATTCTTTCCTTACATGCAGCCTGGGTCATCTAATACTTTGGATACATTTGATGCTATTGTGCTGCTGCAATTTACAGCTCAGAACGGCCAACTGACGCAAGAGATTTATTACAAAATGACTGACAAGCAGCCATCTGTCCAGTCTTTAATTTTAGGAGGATTTAAGTTTTTAGGCAGGTGGAATGGAGGAGCTTCATCCCATCTGTATGAAACAGCTGCTACAGAAAGAGAAGACACAGTCAGAACTACACTGAAAACAGTAATAAAGATCATATCAGTGAAATCTAGCATCTACCCTCCACTGTCTATAGTCTATAGTGCAGTCTAATTTAATGCTCTGTAACCTGCATTAAATACATGGACATATATTTGAAAAGGGATCCTCACAAAATGTCATATAAAAACATTTTATAGTAAGTTTCATTAGCATTTAATAATGCTTAACTGACCAGCACTGTTCTTTAAAGCAGGCCCATCGATTAAATTTACAGGGCACAGGGCAGTATTTTATGGGATGGTCCCTCTCCCTTGGGTCCAAAAAGTAGGCCGTAGAGGACTTCAGGGGACCCTCTTGTTACAAGGCTCAGAACAACCTTTTGTGCTGCATAAATAAAGCTGAAATACAGTAACTACTGTAGCAGCCAAGCAGAATGTGGGATAGAAAATATTTAACATTGTGTTGGGCAGAAAAGGTAATCATCACGGCAACAGACAATTATTTGTGGATATGAGATTTATGATTTATTAACGCCATCAATGTATTACCGATAAATGTTACTGATCTAATTGATACATTTGAATAGCTCTTTCTTGTTTAATCCCTGTAATCTTTCTTAATCCTAAAGTTACCTTTGACTAGAAAAGTTTCTGACTAGTAACAAACTAGTAACAAGACTTTGGTCTCTTGTTACAAAATGGCCTTGGTGTTGTCAGAGAATTTACAGGGGAGATAAAACTATTGTGGCCATAAGTGGGATTCTTGACCTTCACGCACAGATGCATGATACCTCTGGGATATGACAACACAGTCTGTCTGAGAAAACTTTTTCTAAGTCAAGCTGCCCCTCTTTAATGGCACAGCCAGCCAACCCCCCAGCGCCTCTTTCTATGTAACTAATAAGAAACAGCGTTTGAGGAACACGACCCAATATGGCAGAAGTACATGGCGAGAGGGTGTCCGTTTTATCATTGTGTCCACTCTGGCTGAGGAACAGAGAGCCGTGGTCTCTAAACACTGGGGGAGCCCAGGGCAGAAGGTCTAAAAAAGAATCTTGGCAGCTCTCAAACTCCTAACACACTTTAAAGGCTAATAAACATTTAATGTAGCAGGGACAGAACTGAGGCTAGTAGAATCACGGGCTTGTGTTGACTCAATTATGAACAGCCTGGAGTGAATCTGGATTTCAGCTGGTCAAACAGACAGATCAACTGGCACTAGAACACAATCATCACACACACCCTCAGAATCATAAACCAATTTTACAGTACTGCAAATTCTCAAAACCCTGGATGTGAGATGATGATAATGCAAGATGAATGTGAATTTTTTCCATTTACATCATTGTTTCGATGTATCTTATTAAAAAGTTTCTATTTCTCAGTTTCTTTTCCGATTTCTGTGGTGTTTATACTTTGTGCTAGTTATCACCTTCCATCACAAAAGCAGTGCAGCTCTTCTGAAGTCTCCCGTTTCATTCATACGGGCACATTTTAACTGCCATGAGTTACTGAGCGGGGCAGAGTTTTACTGCAGCTCTCAAATCTAGTTTAAACCATAAAATCCTTTCAGGATATTTTCAAAATGGAATTTATTTCGAGAGCGGTTGCTACAGGGCAGTCAGTTTGCATTTTAAAATGACTCGCAGTAGACATTATGAGATCATAGCCGTATTACTGCCACGAAGTACCTTAAAAAATAGAAGGAAACAAGGAAACATTGTGCACAGATATGTTTTCTTCACAACTCATGTCTAATTGTCCGCTGTGCTGCGGCCAACATATATTTGTTTGTTCACTAAATACCAATGTTTTCTTTATCTGTAAAACCAAATATAGATAATTTGTTCTGTACGTTTTTTATTAGCCACACACATTTTTTTTATCTTTATCATGGCACAGCTTTAATTGACTACTTGCCTTTAAAAGGACACTGCAATATAAGAGTTTATGCTATATTCAGTGGTAAAAATTTAACTAATATATCCTAAAAAAAACATGACACTCAAGACTGCCCAACAATTAAAACAATTATGCATATATTTAAATGACTCCGAGCAAATGTGGAGCAAATTAACCAAAAACAACAAATGTAAAATCCTTATACCACATAGAACCTGTGTTAATCTCTCCAGTTTAGGCTAATGACTGGAAGAACCAGCGTCACACAAAAGATCTATCAGACATTTATCAAAAAATATTAATATGAAATAGTCAAGAAACTTTGAGTCTAACCAGCTAAAGACCTACTAACAAAAAATACACACACACTGTAATTACAACAAATTACAGTACAAGAATGCCATACCAAGCCCATAGCAAACTAACAGAACAGCATAAACAAATCTTGACCAAACAACATGACTTATTGTAGTTCCAAATTCATTTATTCCATACGTGACAGTGTTCTGTATGCCATGTTTACACCAACCTTTGTGTGCACGTATCAGAATTAAGCACCCAGAAGTGAAGTGACAACTGTATTTATCTCCTGTGTGTATCAGGCTTATGCATCTGTGACTCTATTTGTTTATGTGGCCTTTTAAGAATGAATATTTAAAGTCATGTCTGCAAAAGGTCATGGCCAACAGAGATTTTTAAACAGATTGAGCAAGTCAACAATGCTTTGCAAGTCTTTTTCTACTGTATACAGACATAAACAGTGTTTGCCTGAGTTCCTGAGTTAATGTTTACTTTACTTTGGAAACAAATACCATAATGCCATAGAGCAAGAGAAACAGAAAGTTTAAGAAACAGACCCTTCTTATATATGCATATAGAGCCTAATGCTTGTTTTTAGGTTTGTTTGGTTCAGCAAACAAGATCTCTCTGCAAACAAAAAGCTTAATTCACTGCTATGAAATTGCAGAGGCACATCTGCTGTAGAATTGTGTTATTGTAAAATATTCATACCAGCAGATGATGAACACGCATTGTCAAGTGTGACGCATAAACAAAAGACAAAAATAAAAAACATTCTGCAAAAACAAGACATCATTTAACACAAATTACTTCTATATAGGGTACTTAACTCATCTCCACTCATCATTTTAAATGTATTTCTGCTACATGGAACAGAACACAACTGTTCTGGGGCATTTTGATACTTGTGCCTAACATCATTGTTAAGTTGCAGCTATTAGCTAAATAACGAATTATAAGAAAACTACATCTACGGCCTATAAATCTGATTCTTCTGTTTTCATGTGTGCGACAGACTGATTAATGAATCCAATGACAATGACAACTTCTACCCTAAAAAGAGAAATAGACAAGCAAGTCTAAAATAAATAAGAATGTTGAAGTTTAAAAGCTTCATCAGTAGGAATAATGAAGCTGATCTCCAAAACACTCCGTACTGCATGTCTTTCCTTCACCAGACAGAACCTA
The DNA here is from genome assembly GCA_036877575.1 of Botia almorhae. NCBI lineage: Eukaryota > Metazoa > Chordata > Actinopteri > Cypriniformes > Botiidae > Botia > Botia almorhae. The sequence goes on along the minus strand of JAZGTJ010001131.1, from coordinate 34,645 downwards.
CAAAATGTTTTCGATTAAGTTTTATGGGTGTAGATTTCATCTTTATCTAACATTCCACCTGAGACAGCGACATTAAAAAGCATCTTGTGTTTGTTTGTGCAAGATTATTTGTACATTTTTTGTGTGCCTATTTTGAAATCAGTCTAAATTAAAACAGAAGGTAATGAGAATCTAAATGTGCATATATTCGCAGAAAGGGGTTTTTAATTGTTTTACTTTTCACAAAATGCAATTCAATTAGTTTAAAGCTAGCTCTATTTTGGAAATAAAAAACTTTTTAAATTAACACCATTTTATTAAATGCTGTTATACTGTCAACGGTATCATATGTATATCCAACCACCTAATATTAGAGACTGCAAAGTGAAACCCATTTGCTATTTTGTCAGCCACCAGGATACCTATGAAAATGTTGCTTTAATTAAAGCTCAGACTGAGAAAATGACCAAAGTGATACTAAAGAATACGCTCGACATGTCTAGTCCATTTTTATAGGGCTCCCCAAAGCTTCCACAGCTTGTGCACAACGGGAGTCAAGCCTGTTAAAAAAACACAAGCACACATTAATTGTCACCACACAGCTATGAATAAATGAGCTACAGTTTCCTGCAATAAAGCTTTGAAAGTGAGACCTACTGTACTGTAAATTCTGAAGAAAAAATACAGCACCTAGTGCCAGAACCCAGAGCCAGCATGTAAGTAAACACACACTACAATATGGAAGCCACATGTAACCGATTACAAACAATGCAGGAAAATACCTTCATGCTTTGTTGCTTATAGCAAACAACAGGCTCCTTGCAAAGTTTCCCTCTCTACTAGATTCTTGTGCAAAACCTGATTTCCACCCAAAAACTCTGGAGACACAAAGACTCTGTGAAACAAACCTGAAGTATTTCATGCTCTTATGGTCTGGCACCCTCCATCAAATCTATACGTGCAATGCTCCAGCTGGCAGACCAGGGCAGTTTGAGTATTGCAAACCAATACTGAACCTCTGTTCATTTTTAAAACAAAAGCATTAACCTGTATAAAAACAGTGTGTCATAAGCCCCTTCAGTAACAATGTGCTGTATCTCATGCGCTTTATTATTTCAGAAGATTTAAACAGTTGTTGTGAGAGAGACTGTTTTTGGTTTTCTGATTGCATGATATTTTCAAATGTCAATTTGATGACCTTACTCATGTAAGTGACTGTATATAATTACATCATACCGATCCACTGAATGTTTTCTATTTACAGAGAAAGAGAGCGAGCATAGATACAGTAGTAGGAAGAATGAATAATTCATCAGCACAATATGTCATTTGAAAAACAACAAAGAATGTTGCTGAAGCCTGTATATTCCTAAAGCTGAGGAAATAACAATAATCATTAGAAACTCTGAGTTTAGAGAATCACACAGGATAAGCAATGGAATTATGCATGAACTGTTTGTGTGAAGGCTTTGACCTTCTAATAACAATGGTTTTGTTTTTGAACTTTGTGAATTTCTCATATGTGGTGCATGTACTGTTTGGATCTATTTCAAAACCTACCTATGTAGGCAGCATTTTAAGGCAACATAAGTGGACCAATTTACATAACACATAATGGACTATTTTACTAGATCATTTCTGAGTGGTATGTATTTTTATGCTTAAAGGCATAGTGGCGTATTCCTGTAGTTTAGCTTGCAGAGCATTGTGTTAGCAGCACAAAAGTTGTGAGTTCAATTTTCAGGGAACACACATAAATTGTATACCTTGAATACACAAGTTGTAAGGTGTAAGTAATCTTCCAAAGGCATAAAGGTAAAATGTAGTTCATCCAAAAATTCTAATTTCTCCAAAACTCACACTCACGTCATTCCAAACCATTTTTCTTCTGTGAAACACAAAAGTTATTCTGAGAAAGGTCTGTGGTTTTGTGTCCATAAAATTAATGTCAGAGGGTGCAAATGTTGTTTGGTTGGCAACATACTTCAAAATATCATTTGTGTTCCTCAGAAGCAAAAACGTCATACAGTGTGTAAAATTATGGAACAATTTTCATTTTTGGGTGACCTATCCCTTTAAAGTACAGCGTTGCTGTCTTAATGGAGGGCTATAATGAATCACTTTAATGATTTCAGTTGGAATGCTCCCTTAGAAGGTGTTCAACCTAGCTCAATAGGTAGCATGGTAGGTTACTATTGTAGGTTTTGAAGCAGAGCCTCAGTGTAATTCATATTTGGCATTTAACAGAAACCTTTGATAAAGAGCAGTATGGCCCTCTTTCAGAAGAAAGCTTAAACGTTTGTGTGAAGACCATACAAAAGATTGAATTCTCTCCACAGCCTTGACTGTGAAAAAATCTGTTGAATGCCGCTTCATAAGATCTTCTGTCATCGTTCAATCAGAAAAGCAGCAGCAGCAACAACAACAAAAGAAAAATGAAAGGAAATAAAGGAATAAACAAAGAAAGGGAATCGGAAATGAGCAGGACTAGTGCATGAGTTCTTCAAGGAGATGATTCTGTGCTCAGCTTTGTCATATTTGCATTGATTTGCTGACAGGCCCCCTGCACTCCTTCCGTGGAACAGCACGAGGACGAGGATTTGGGTTGTAAAGCGTTCCTCAAATGTCGACTTTTCCTCCAGAAAGTATTTAACATACAGACAACCGATAAGCAACAGAAAAAGTCGCAGGTGTAATTATGGATTTTGTCTTATTTTTTTCTCCTTCTGCTCGAGACCTTTTAAAAATTACAATGCAGCATGTCTGGCAATGTCTGGCTGAATGTCAGAAGAAACCGAGTCAATCTGAAATGTCAGAGCAGGATGAAGCTCATGGAGGAAGAAACGAGGATGAAGAGCAGACATTAAAGGCAACATCCTTTGATTTTTATAGCCATACTGGCTTTGCATAAGTTTACCCGAACCATGATTTGCTGCTTGCTTATCATTGCTATTGGTTTGCAGGGGTCATTAGGCGTTCTCATTCTAGAGAGATGTTAAAGCAATAGTTGAGCCTGTAATTAAAATAAAATACGATTTTGTCATCATTTACTCACCTTGATGTTATTCCAAACCTAAGAGAGACAATTTAATAAATATCTGGTTGGGTGGATTCTGTGCACTGGAAGGCATACATTTCTAGGTGAAATAATCTCTTATTTACACAAAAATCTCTGATAGAGAAGAGAGTCATAACTGTATTTATCTGCTAAAGGTTATTCCTATGCACTTTTCCACAGATGATTTCATATAAAAGGTAGATATAGAGAACATACAAGTAGATGAGTTCAAAATTGTCAGACATAAATTAAAAGCCAATTTCGGACACTCTTTAAAACACTCATGACATACATTAGATAACCTTCCGCAAGTCCTGGGCAAGAGTCTCCCTTGTTGCCACGTGTACAAAATGTCCAACAGACAGAAGTTCGGGATCTCAGGAGAATGAAGTGAATTGATCTTCTTTGTCTTCACCTGCAACCCCTTTATCGAGCATGCGATAAGCAGCATTTGCAGATGCAGTTTTTTTTAGGCGGTCACTGTTCAGTGATCATCTGGAAGATATCACTTCAGACTTCAATTAAAGCTTAATTAGATTTCGTTCAACCTTTAAAGTGTCTGCAAGGTCTTGAGGGCCCGTCTGCTTCAGAGACCACTAACTTTATTTCAGTGACTCATTACGTATTTACAGCTGCATCTCCATTACATGTCATGCTTCACTGGCAAATCCTCCCAGTAAATGAAACTTCATGCTCTAATCATATTACCCAGAATAACACAGAGATCAAGTAGGTTAACTGCATCTTTAATTTCTCACAGCAACTAATGACTCATGAGGACCTTCCATAAAATTTAAATTGTGTTCCTACGAAAACAAAATGTCACTTAGACCTTTATATGTATCTTAGTGTTCACTCACAGATGTTGACTGTTAATATTATTAGAGGCAAAGGTAAAAATATAGGATTAAACAGCCACAAGGATAAATTGCAGTTTGGTGTCGCTTTTTAATGTGTCGTTTTCTCCATTTCTGTTGTTTTGAACTTATCGGCATACTGGGGAAAACAGAATGTTTACAGAGATAAGAAATTTGCTTTAGAAATGAGAGACTACAATATTCATATTTAGGTAGCGTGTGATTGCTTGCATATCACCAAACACTCATCTATGATAAAACTATGAATTAACATTATTATTTATTAACTTTATTATAAGTTGAACCAACAAAAATACATAAGCAACGCAAACCTTCAAAGTCATGATCAAACACAAAAAGAACATTCATTCGCAAAATAATATTGGTAGGCTATGTACTGAATGCATGTTTTGACGAAATGATTTAATAATAGTAATTAATTGCCTCGCAATGCATTTAATTTGATTAACATAAAAAACTAATTAACGTGTGATAAGCTTTTTGTTTTGCTTTTGCATTAAGTAGTTCTCAAAGTTTAAGAACAGGCAATAAATCCTCATTAAAGACAAATTAGAAGACCTATAGAATTAATGACACACCTGAAGTGCTGTGAGTCTTATGTTCAACCTCCAATAAAAATTCCAATTCCCACAAAATACAGATATTGAGCTCCATTCAAGCAAAGCAGCAAAAACTAATTGTGAAGCTTTGCCTTTCTTCCACACATCAATCAATAACCCAAGAGAAGCTGGTTAAATGTCTGTAGGCTTAATCCTTGAAAATCATAAGTTAAGAGCCCTACTGAGATGGAATACCAATCCACTTTAATTGCTTTATGAAACCTACGGCTATTTCCTTGTGCTCACTCACCTCTTGGCCCACAGTACCTTCATATCTAAAGGCCAAGCGTCTGTTTTTAGAACAAGTATGAAATGGTTCATCTACAGCCTTCAGTTTTTTGAGTAGAGATGTATTTACAAGAGAACAAGACTTTTGGAACAAGAACTTCCAAACGAGTCAGAAACACAGCATAAAACAAAAGGAATGCAGAATTCATATTCTGTTCACCGTGGCAATTATATGTTTATTCATATTTTTGTTCTACTAGTCTATGTGTGATGAGAGCTGTCAAGATTAACTCAGTAACTCAAATAAGATAGATGACAACTGTCTTTCATCACACCGGAAGTATGTGCTCCTAAAAACATTTTCATAGCGTTGTCAACACTCCACATACACCGCAGAGACATGAATTGCTAAGCACCATTTTTAACAGGCATCTTTTCGCTAACACTAAGATGAGTCATAATGCATATCACACAGAGTGACAAAAGCACACATCATGAGTCAACACAGTGAAGCTGTTGAGCAAAAACATTGCAAAGCATCAGAGAAACGGAAGGATTACTCTAGTAATCACGTCAGACAGAACACACGAAGAGCGCTAAGTGCGCAAAACAATCCTTACAGCTTGCCAAAAGTAACGATCTGAGAAACTTGTCAAGCCTACTTTAAAAGCGCTGGTTTTGTCAGTTGGCTAGAGTACGATTTTCTTGCATAAAATACCAGCTTGTGTAATTTTAGTCACAGTTGTGACTGTATGTTACAAAAAAAATAAGTAAAAATTTTTAAGTAGCAGCTGGTTTCCAAGTTCTTGCTGTTTCACTGACAGACATAACATGACTGCATCACTTGTTCCAGAATGTGGGTTTCTGTGCATGCAAATATGTTTTTATTTATATTTTGGATTTATATATGTACACGATTGTTGTTGCAAAACCTCTCAAGCTGGCTAAGAAACCCCATTCCTGACATGGTGGCCTTCTTAATGCCAGGCATCTTAATTGTGAAGTAGGGTGCAGAGCTAATGCACAGACAAGAAGGTTTGTACGTATTTAGCCACAGCTTCACACATCACAAAATGGTCTCTCTTGACAAGCAACACTGGCAGAAAAGCTGCCATCTTTAGAAATGGCAGAGTGAATAAAAGATAAATGTCTGTCTACATTGCCCAGGGGAGATAAAGGTCAGTGTTATCAAAATTGTGTGTGTGTGAGAGAAATAGAGAGATAGAGAGACAGAGACAGACAGACAAAGAGAGGGAGATTTTTTTCATGCTGCTAAAAGGGTCATTTCTAATGCCACATCACAAGTCATGACAGATTATTTCTGTTACAAAGCGCAAAACATTTTACTTCTTTAGTTCCAAGCATCAGGAAACCCTGCTTTGTCCTTGTGGCACCACACACAGAAAACACCAACATTTTATATTATATTCTAGAGGAAACATTAAAGCAGTCACAAATATGGTATAAATTAACATTAGGTGGGCCGACTTGGTGTTTACACATAAGTGAAAACAGAAACAAATCTGAATAAAATGTGAACCACATTACAATTTAATTTTCTTTCTCTATCCTAAATATATAAATCACAAAAAAAAAAACAATTCGCTTCAGTGAAAGCAAACATTCTGAGAGCAGATGCTTCTCTGGTCTCTGCCTCTCTATATATATTTATTTACTTTGGACATTCGATTTCAATGTTCCCTTTGGGAGTATTTAAAATGTTGGCATTTGATGATCTAAGAGCTCACCCTAGGGTGTAAAAGACTAGGCCATCAACAATAAATGCAAATGCTAAACCGCTAAGAACTTCAAAGGCAAATAAATGGACAATTCTAAAAGCCACTGTATTTTTAATTGCATGTGGGCTTTCTAATGAAGCCTTCTTTGCTAATCTCATAAAAGAGAAAAAGTATATAAAAAGGTGGTCTGGGAATAGTCTTATTCTTGCTGTAGGCATTTTTGATGAAAATGTTAATGCACTTAAGTATGTAATCCATTTAATTTACATTAAAGAATCTTTCTAGCATCTTTCTATATCCCTAGCTTTTGTTTTAATTGGTCTGTCCCAAAAATCTCTCCTTTTGCTTTGCTCTATTTAAAAAAGCCTTCAGGATTTCAGTTTGAGAAAGTTACTTCCAAACTTCTTGGTTATGATAGAGAGGGTTTTATTGCTTTTTATCATCAGGCTAAGATTCAGTAGTGCATAATCTGCTTCAATGTTTTTTGGCATACAAAACATAAAATGGCCATACTCTGACTGAAATTACTGAAATGAATGTTATGAGATATTACACCTGACTCTAAGAGTGTAATAAAAATAAAGACCTGTGCTTTAAGCCAATAAGATTGCAATAGTGAACATGCCCTAAACAGCTGAGGTCTGTTGCTCTATGTGTGTGTCTGTAATATGTACAGTAGGGTAGTCATATTAAGCTATATTAGTATTAGTATTACATTAGTAATAACATAGTACCCTATATTATTAGGGTAGTAAGCTATATTAGCTGCTTTCAAAGTAAAGACAGTGATTAACTGGTGCCTCAAAGGAAGCCCACCCTGAACTAATTCTGAACTGTCCCTAAAAGACTAAATGTGCATCAACATTGTGCTGTCAATCAAGAACTGACCATACCGCGAGTCCCTTGGGATGAGAAATAATAACATTCTGAAGTAGAAGAACTGACATTATTGCAAAACCTGTATTTAAATTCTCCTTGCAGGCACTGGGGCAGCATGTAAAGCATGCAATCGGCTCTATATTTGGCAATCTTCAACCCGATCTATCAAGGGAAGAGTTTTTATCTACTCCTAAATACCAGAGCTTGAGTGATGCTCTGATCAGTGATTTTAGCTAAAAGCGTTTTCCATTAGTAAACTTACATTAATTAAAGCTGATATTAAATGCACTTGAAGCACTTATGAGCCTCCTCCTTCTCATCTCAATAAACATGCAGGAGATGAAGTCACCCTGATAAGGATGCCACTCAGATCGTGTTTAACCAGAGCCCTGCCTCGCCCTGGGGTCTGTACCTGCATAAGAATGTCACTCAGAGAGGACACATGCTCTTGTCTTTTATTGACCCATGCTGCAGGTTAGCCGTCCTTATGCTGATTCTGTCATCCTGTTGTTTAGACAGGGTTGGGAGGTGTGATGTACTTGTTTGCAGTAGGTGATCTAAATTCTTTTACCACAGAAACGAACAGGGATTAAAACAGCCAATATGTGCATACAAGTTCAGCAAGCGTTATATTAATGCGGTTTAATTTGTTAGCATTACATAATACATTATGCTTAATACATCATAAACTACCAATAATTAATGGTGGCACCATTTGGTTAATGTTAATTTATAAATGTAGTTCGTGGTTAATTTATCCATTCATAATATACAAGAATTGTTGATTGTTATTTTATGTTCCTTAACTGAAATAAATCTAAATCTTCCTGTCTAACTGGATGGTTCTTGACCAGTTTAGACTGAAAGCACCAGACCTTTTTCTGCAATCAAAAGTCTTCTACACGAGAATAGGAAAGGGCTGATCACTGTGTGCTTTCTTTGACTGTTCTGTTCTGAAACCATCTAAATAAATATAACTGTTGTGTAAGAAATAAACAGTTAAACAGACACACTTATCACGGGCACCCTGAACTGTTGCATAAACCACCACAAACTGTCTCGAGAGCAACAGTGTGTGTATTTAATCTCAAATAAAGCTTAACACATTCAGCAGGCCCAAAAGAATGAGATGAACAGAAGCTTGATCTTTTTCTGCTTGGATGAGGCCACTCACTTTGTAATTAGCGTAATATGCTCCAAACAGGAAGGATGCCAGTAATGTCCCTTGATATCAAATTTGTTTCCCATCTGGAACTCCACATGTCAGCTTACTCCACAGCTTTCCTCTAAGTTCACTCCATGTGGACCATGGATGTGCTTTTTAAGGACTATACTACAAATACTGCACATTTAAAAAGACATGTTATACGTCAGGTAAAATACTTTATTAACACAGATATATTAAAGCTGCCATTCAAAACATTTTTGGATAAAATTACTGAGCAAGTATATAACAGATCTGTGTTCAAAAAGGCCTGTTTTCCTTACCTTGATTCGCAACTGTAAATTTATAATGATTTAAAATATGAGCTATTGAATCTGACTGTGTGGAAAATGTCAATACTACTTCATATTTGCGTGGTTACATCATACCTACAAACAGAAAGAAGACCCAGCTACTAAATCGTGTGGGTACTGAGGATGGTGTAGCATTTGTTCTTATAGCAGTTGCTTCTAATTTAAACTTGTCATCCATTTTAGGAAAATAACTCTACAAGTAATCTTGAAATTTATGTTTCAAATGGGATTGAGGACAGGGAAGCAAACAAAACATTTTTTATAATAACTTGCATAGTTAGCTTGTTGATAAATGAGAAAAGGAAAGCATGACAAAGGGTAAGTCATTTCTACAAAATATATGTACATTTTAATCTAATCACAACATGATGTTTGAACATAGGTTCAGTTATTTTTGCAGTAACTGTATTAAGTTCAGATGTGCTTCACATTGTCTGTATCAGAGTCTCTGTCTCTATAATGAAAGCTGTGCTCATCACATTAAGGGGTGACTTCACCTGTCCCTGTAATCTCACAGCTCCTGTTACACTTCTAATTTGAGTTCCACACTTTCCCCCCCATGTCTCACATGGTTTTTTCACTCCACTCCTGTCCGCTTATCTCCAGTTCTGCACTTTCTCTGAGTTTGGAGGAGCTCATTACCTGCCAGTAGAACATGGGGTCCAGGCTGGAGCTGACAGTGACAATAAACAGTGTCTTATTATCACCGTCCCAAAACAGGAGGCGAACAATATCCCCTCCACACACACACACTTTCTCATTGCTCCCTTTTTCTCCTATTTCCATAGCATATCTTTCATTATAAAACCCTCACTGTTATCCTCACAATTTTGATAAACTTTTGATATACTGAAAATAGTGCTACCACACTACATATCAAAACACATGCACGGGCCACTGTACTATGTATTTAAGAGAACTCCTCTTCCTTCTGTGGATGTAAATAGTAACTTTATCTCCAGGCATGTCTGCACTAATGTTGATCATATATATTGATATTTCGATAAATATTGATACTGAAATATATGAAACGATACCAATACTCATTTCCATAAGCATCAATACAATACATCAGTACAGTAGCTGCATTTACATGGACTCTAATAATCTGATCGTAATGGGACTAGAAGCACAATCAGATTAAAAACGTCACATGTAAACGCATCAATCAGACTGAATTGGCAAGATCAAAATTTCAATCAGATTGTAAGAGGTGGTTTAAATCTTTTCTAATTTAATCGAAAGGACATGTTAACACTTAGTCGGATTGAAACAAATTTAGAAAGCTCTGCGCATGTGCAATGACGTACAAATTGCGTAATGACATATGGCGCACAGCTGTTGTTGATAGAGGGCGATGTGGAATTGGACGGTTAATGAAACCACGATGTTGCCCAGTGTTTTAAATGTTAATTATGCTTTGAAAAAAGAAGCAATAGCAATAGAGTGGCTGCTAGTATGGTACAACGAGAAACGTGTATTCATGTACTGTGCGCATGTCAAAAGATCAAATCTGATTCTAATCGTGTCATGTAAACGCCCACATCAACCCGATTACTTTATTCAGCTTTCATGTAAACACCGCGCTTGGATTCATCAATCTGATTGATTTTAATCCGATTGAAACAAAGTGTCCATGTAAACGCAGCTACTGACAGCAGTCAAGCTTTGTCACTTTCACTCTCTCCTTTCTGTCCAACAGCGAGTTGACACACAGCACACATGACCGCAGTGCCTGTCTCTCATTCGCTCCGGTTAAATGGTGTTATTGAATACGATGCGAGTGCGGAGCCGCGACCGGCTTTGGTTGAAAAAGAACACAGCAGAAGTTTTGTCTGCAACTATTTTAGATTTGAGGCAAATTAACACGAAAAGGCAAAAGACACAAGCAAGCCAATATGCAAGCGTTGTTACAAAGCAGTGCTAACAAAAGGTGCTAACACCCCTAATTTAGCAAAGCACCTGAAAGACAGACACTCAGAACTATATAAAGAATTCTGAGAGGTTTGTAACTGCTCTGATTTTAACATTACTGAAATATTAACCAAGATGGCCCAGTATTGTTGCTGATATGAGTGTCCTCATGACGTTCCAGTGAGGTTTGTTTTTGCATGTGATGCACCTTTGCGCATCCGTGTTTACTATAAAATACGCATGGTGTAGCTTCTACTTCTATAGGTCTGTGGGTAGTCTGTGGGTAAGACACAGGTTTTGTGCTAAACAACCACATGCACAATAATTTAGTGAATCTGCCCCAGAGAGAAGTTTCAACTGTTGTCTGTTGCTACTGCTGCTATGTAACGTATAGTGCTAACAGCGAAGGCAAATAAAAATAAATCAAATATTTTGCTAATGCTTTATATGAACAAGCATGAGATTACAAATGCAAGATTTTACAGCAGACTTATATTTGGTCTTTATAAAGTGCACTTACTGATGGTCTTGCTGAGAGTCAGGTACTGTAATATAACTACTGCTGGGACATGATGAACACTGAAGTGTGACAGGAAAGAAAAAGCAGACTGAACTTTGTAATGGCCACTATAAACTGCTCAGTGTAGGTCCAATACATGTCAAGCTGGGTGCTGAACTGGAGTCAGTGGGAACAAAATTACACAATTTCAAAAAGAACTGTTGGAACTCATATTCCAACAGACTCTGTGTGCTTTCAACAATACAAAATTGTTGACCTTTATTAAAAACATTTTAAGACCTACTTATACCTCATTAAGACCCACAGAACACTTAACGTGAAACACAAATTCTCACTTCAGAATCACTTTTTTAGCATTTCCTCTGTGTCATTCCATGCACTGAGAACTACAAAAGTATAAGCTACATTAAAACATGTGACACTAAATTAATTTAGATCATTGATTGTTTCGATTGACTCTGATTGTTTTGTAGTTTATTCTCTAAGAGTGTAGTGTTGTGTGACAGTCTCACAAAATATTAGAAGGCGTTTCGGCGATGTGTAGGTTGTGGTTTGGGAAAAAGAATTAGGAAGACAAATTAATGGCAATTTCACTGTTGTTACTAAGGCTACGTTGATACTGTGGTTTTCTACAGCACTGTGGTTTACTATAGCACTATAGCAGTTTACTATATAATTTAACGTTCTTGTCATACACTGATGAGTGTTGGCCTTGTGTTTGAAACCAATCTCTCCCTGTTATTGTCCCTTATTTTTTCCTCAGCACATCCCTTTCTGTTGGTCTTTCAAGGCCACAAACAAGCTTGGCATACACATTTTGTGTGTGCAAACTGGAAACAGGAAAGAGAAAGCACCACACAAGCATTGCAGGTGAGTTTCCGCTGCTAATGATTGGCTGGCTCAATATTTTTCACTGTCTGCTGACATCACAACTAATCAGTCCTATGGCTCAGGTGATTGGCTCAGGTAAAAAATCTGTCACCTATATGTTTTGCTATGGAGTTACAGCAGTAACAAGGGCATTGCAAGGTGGTTTTGTGTGGTTGCTAGGCCCTTACGTACTGACGTCAAAAGAGCTCATCTCCAAGTCTTTGATATTCTTAGACATCTCATAAACATGTAATGGAAGTCTTTGGGATTTTTTTACCCTGTTTTATACCCAGCAAAATACAAAACAAAACTTAGAGGCATGTCGTTCTTCCCCACTGAATGTGATAAATTTGTTTACATGCTTTCATATTCTCTTATAATAACAGCTGCACTGACATTTCTGTTCTTATCAAAGCATGATTCCTCACAGCTAGAGGGCTGGTGTATCAAAACATCTTTAACTAGATGATTTGCTAAATGTTTGTTTCTCATTTTCGCTCAGACATGTATGTTAATACAATCATTAACAGACTTTGATATCTGCCAAGATGGCATTGAACATCAAAAGAAACCAAATGCATTTTGTCAGATGATGACAAATGCAATGCAATCTGCCATATATCACAATGCCAAACATCTCCATGCTATCTGAAAGGGTTCTGCTGTCATGTGGCCATTAAATCCAGACGTGATATTCAGCCAGCCAATAATATGCTAAGCGCTGACTCTGTGATAAAGGACAGAGGAGACATAGTGAATATCTGCCATTATAGAGTGACAGTAGAAGCCATAATGAAAGAACAAAACACCTTGTAAAAGACTCTTATTTTGACATTTTCAAAAAAGTTCTGCAAACTAAACCGACCTCAGTCTAGTATCATATTATCTGAGACAACATACACACCAGAAAGTTTCTGGAGTGAAACTGGATTTAAATACAGGTGTGAACCTGCTCACAAAACTGTGACTGACAGATAACTGACAGAGTGAAACTAACAACACAGTGTATACAATATTTAAGGATGCTGTGAGTGATGTCAGACATTGTGCTAACTTCAGCTTGAGTTAACCACCTCCATAACCTCAACCACACACCCTCTCTCCAAAATACCTCCCTCCAAAAACATGTCGACCACTATCACATTCTTTACTGTATAACCTCAGGGTAAACTCATGTTAGGCTAACACACAAAATCTTCTGACCCTGAAAACACATT
>JAZGTJ010001131.1:0-21196 GCA_036877575.1 Botia almorhae | reverse complement strand
CACACAGCTCTTGCAGCGCAGCTCCTCGTTTTTGTTTTGACAATTGGGTCTTTCACGTCATCAGACAGGTACCTCAGAATAATGCCGGTGGGCAGTGGCTGCAAGTGTTGAATTAATGACGGTCAGTGAAATGAGGTAAAAAACCCGGACATTTTATGATATTTTACAAAATCCCCCCGGACATAATTTTATAGCCAAAAAGGAGGACATGTCCGGGTAAAAGAGGACGTATGGTCACCCTAACTTAAGAGATAAAAAATGAAGTAAAACATCTTGGTGTAGTTTCTGACTTTAGTTCCAGCAGTCAGGTCAAAGCAATAAGTCATCAAAATAAAAACAATACGTTTACTACCATCTCAGAAATATAGTCAGAATTAGATGTTTTGTCTACTACAACAATGGAATCTTCTGGCCTTTAGACCATTACACAGACCATTAGACAGCTACAACTCATATAAACACTGCTGCCAGGATACTTGTCTATAAATCAGCCAACTACCTAGAACCTCAATACATTGCAGAACCTAACAGACTACTCAGATCATTAGTATAATCTCAGTTAGAAACACTAAGGGTTCACTTAAAACAAGGAGAGTCAGCCTTTAGCCATTATGCCACCGTTGCTGAAATCTGCTTCCAGGTAAGATCAGATATGCTCCAACAGCCACTTTTAAATCCAGATTAAAAACATCCTTTTTATTGTTTTTTAAAATTCTTAAACATGTTATGATTTTAAATCATAAAGTCCCATTTTAATGTTTGCAACTGTCATAGCCCCACATACTGCCCGATCACCACATAATTTTGCAAAACTTTTGAGCTAATTTTGGATTAGTTATAGTCATTGTGTTTTTTTACATTATAGCACTACCATCTGGCCAATAGCAAAGATTTTTTTCTATGTGATCAAAGATTTCTATATGTGTACCACGTTTGGTGACCATATCTTATACCTTTCCCAAGTTATAGCCGTGTAACCAAAAAGGGCCTGGTCCACTTCTAACGTTTTGGCATCCTGTTGCGAATGTGAAAAAAATCTACCTTTTTTGACAATTATTAACAAACAGACTCCAGAAAATAGCACTGGTTTGGTTCCGGTTGGTCGAAAAACCTTCAACTTGTTGTTTAAAAATTCACAATGGCAAGAAAATCTGGATGGCATAAATGAAAGATATATGTCAGAGATATAGGTTTTGTTCGTCTTGAGCCAAGGACTCCAACGGTAATTCCAACGGTAAGGCACTTGTTGAGCTAAGAAACAGTGAAGGAGTTATTAGCACTAACACATTTGTGATCACTGTGGCGCCCACAATTGGCCAATCGGGGTTAACCTCTCTACAAATTGAGACTTACCAACTGGCCAAGTTTTACATGCTGTAAAATATACTGAAAACATTTCATTATGTTGCTGGTAGAAAACATCTTAATATAAATATACAGCCAGTCTAACAGTTTTGGCTAGTTTAGCCTCGACAAGCTGATGCTTGGCTGGTTCACCACAGAATTTAGCTGATCTCGTAGCATAGCCATTCAAAAAAGTGCTCAAAATTAGTTTTAAAGCTTGCTATAGATCATTTTAGCAGACTGAGAAACTAGCTAAGACCAAATAACAATTTTAATCTGATTTTTCAGCAGTGTTGCTAACATGATGCTTGTGGGTAGTTGTGGGTAGTTGCCAGGGCATTGCTATGTGTTTGCAAAGCAGATGACTTTGAAGATGAAGTATGTGTTTTCTAGGGTTATTCGTTTGATTGCTATAAGCACATATACAGTTCTCCACTTAAATATAAGGCTTTGTTTTTGTTAACAAGCAGCTTTATAATGCATTATAATGTAATGCATTTACACTGGATTATAATATTGGCTGTTTTTTTATGCAATCAGTTCTCATCTATTTTAAAGACAAAGTGATAATGTTAAAATGTTTTTTATAGACTTTAGCTTTTATAACCAGCATTAACACGGTCCAAAATGCCTTTAACATATTTAACATATTGAGCAGACAACTGTAATAAAGCATATTACACTGGACATTTTTTGTTAATGTAATCTCTACAGACCTTGGTCCATATAATGTAGAAACCATAAATAGAGGCACATTTGCACATTTAATCTGCTTTTGACAACTTTGCTGTTAATGTAAGAAAGTCAACCAAAGGTGTCTGCTTTCTGAAATCCTTTTCACAAGGACACTGTTGCAACAGTTCCAAGATGTTTTTCACTGATATTTCTTAAGAACTGCAAATAAATGCCAAAAATTAATATACTACTGTTCAAGTTTTGAAACACATCTCTGAAATATTTCTCATGATCTTAAAAATCTGAAGCTGTTTGCTTAAATGTTTAAAATCATTTTTGTAGACAAAATTATAAGTGAGCCACCATATTAATATCTGTCATTAGAAAATTACAATTTTATTTTTAAAAAGTTTTTGGACCAAATAATCTAGAAGAATCAGCCATTTAGAGCCTAGAATAGATTATAACTCCTTCAGTACTGTTTAAAAAACATCTCAGGGTGACAGCTCAAGAAACTGGGTGATAAAATGACAAGAAAACCTTTGCGAATTTTAGGCAATAGGTGACTACAATGAAGATGCCAAAATATAACATTACATTATAACATTATTTATGAGATTAAAGTAAACATTTTTTAATATCACATTTTCTACCAGAGACTAATGTAATTTTAAAAATGCTTTACATGACATGTTACAGAAGTCTGGAGTTGACGAAAACCAATCGTCATTAAAAACTGAGAGCACAAATGAAAAACCTGCCTGACAATGTTCTCTGGCATCTGTGCGATGATCTCCACTCCACCGCAGAGAGTAGTTTCCTTGAAAGATTCCCAAAGGCGATTCTACGATTGATAGCGCCACAAAATCTGATAAAAGGGTGGAAACCTAACCCTTATTTTTCAGGTTCTTGTTATACATTTTTCTTTATGCTTGTGAGAGCTTTATCAGGATTGTACTTTCAAATATGTTTTAATATAAACATGTAGTGGAAGAAAAATCACTTACATCTGTATTATTTATCTGTAAATAATGAATATTACAGTTTAAGCAAAAATTGTCATTGTTTACTGACCCTCATTTAATTCCAAACCCATATGACTTTCTTCTGTGAAATTCAAAAGGAGATTTTTTTAAGAATGTTAACATAACCTTTCCATATGACAACAAGTTCATATAGAAACCACAAAGGACAAAAAATACTATAGAAGTATTACCATAATTTAGCACACGTCAAATAGACTTACACTACCAGTAAAAAGTTTCACTTGCACAGTTTTGCCTAAAAAGATCTTGCCTGATATGTTTCTTATCTTAATCTTAAAAGTCTTTCTGAATGTGTTTTCTTAAATGTTTGAAATTAGTTTTGTAGACAAAAATATAATTTCTGTCATAAAATTACAATAAAAGTACAAAAAGTTGTATTTGAAATGATCTTTAGTCACAACATAATTCCCATAACTACATTTCTGTTATCTAATAATTTTAATGAGTTTACTATTATTCAGAAATGTGAAAGTGATCCTAAACTGCTGACCGGTAGTGTATACGGGCACTATATTCCAAATTATCCATGGCCATGTGACAGCTTTGAGGGACAGACTAAAAAACAGTGAGTTTGTAAAAGTGACTAAGAATGTGAAAGTGATTTTTGGGGGAAGGAGGGGGTGACAGAAAAATTCAAATTCAATAATTACTCACCCTCATGTCGTTTCACACCTGTAAGACCTTTGTTCATCTTCGGAACACAAATAAAAAAATTTCATGAAATCCGAGGGCTTTCTGACAGTGACGCAAATACCACTTTCAAGGCCCAGAAAGGTGTCCCTGTGACTAAATATAATTCAACAATATTTCAACAATTCCAAAATAATTCAACAATAACTTGTCTTCCATGTTAATCTCTGACACACGTTTACATGGGGACGCTACGTTCTAACAGGACACTGTGATCTTACATAAAACACGGAATCGCTACAATGTGTTTTCAAGCAGACAGATGCATGCTTACCGTCAGCACCATGTGCTTTAGAGAACATGCGTCAGAGACTAATACCCAAGGGAAGAAATATTTGAAGTCATTGTTTTTTGTTTTTATGTGCACATAAAGTATTCTTGCCACTTCATAAAATTAGGGGTGATGCACTGTAGTCACATGGACTGTTTTAATGACGTCTCTACTACCTTTCTGGGCCTTGAAGGTGATACTTGCATTGTTGTCTATGGGAGGGTCAGAAAGCAAAAATGTCTTGTGTCAAACATTTCATCAAAAATTTGTTCAGAAGACGAACAAAGGTTTTATGGGTGTGTAACAACAGAGAGTGAGTAATTAATGACAGAATTTTCATTTTCGGGTGAGATATTCCTTTCGCACACAGGATTTTATGTGATGTTTTACCTGTAGCAACACTTCTTTCAGAAAAAAAAGAATGAAACAGTTTATGTGTTTGTGTTTTTGTGCGGAAAAGAATCGCCTTTGGGAATCTTTTCCTCGCAGAGAGGAAACTACTCTCTGCGGTGGAGTGGAGATCATCGCACAGATGCCAGAGAACATTGTCAGGCAGGTTTTTCATTTGTGCTCTCAGTTTTTAATGACGATTGGTTTCCTACTCGGCTAGCACTGATTTTGCAATGCAGTCATGTATTGCTTTGATGCAGGTGTCACATTATATACAGATCTGACCGCATTTTAGGTAGCCTGGCTCTGATCCTTCAACCATGGCATGAGTGAACCCTAATTTATTTTCAAAAATGTGCTCATTTTGGGAATTCTTCAAACTTGATTTTAATGTTTGTACTGCATACTTGCAAAAAAACATTACTGGGAAGCTAATACCTACGGCATTTTAGCAGCCACTTTGTGTTGTTTAAGAACACAGACATGATTTCTTATACATATCTATAATCTTTTGTTTTCCTAATCTCTGAAACTAACCATGAATGGTGACTAATATGCCCTTAAGCACTTTGTTTTTTACAGCAAGTATTTTCCAACTTAGTTGAACTCAAGAACAAGAAGGACCGGCACATTGTCGTATACCTGAATTACAAAATTATTTTTACTGTCATGTAACAATGGTTCATACCTGACCTGACCATATGACTGGTTTCAATTCACATAAATATTAAAGGAATATAAACTTTCACACACACACAAACACATACAACAAAAAGACTACATCTCACCTTTAAAACCCAAGTTCCTTTCTTGAGATTACATCCTTCTTTACTTGATAAACAAGAGCTGTGCGCACTGAACTTTTGACTTGAGCAAATGGGCGAGTGGTTGTTTCTGTGGTTGTATTAAATTAAAAGGAACTGAAGTTTTTTTGGCTGTTTTGACACTTCACGGTCTCAGCAAAAGTGCAGACAGCTAACTATCATGTGGTCCTGCTATGAGGTGTTTGGCTCACCAGCATGACTTCCTGTTGCTTTATTCTAACTTAAAACTTTGCTGGTTCCACTCTTTTCACAAAACCTCGTCTGATATGAACAGTTCTTGATATGAACAAACAAACAAGACAGAAGTAAAATTATTGTACATGTTGTCTGTTACAGTGATCTAAAAAAACGGATAAGTGACTGATAATTAAGTTTTTTAAATGAGAAAACATAAAAAATGTCTCTCATGGCAAAATGTTATATGCTCTCTCATTTGTAAGTCGCTTTGGATAAAAATGTCTGCTAAATGAATATGTGATATTACATACATCTGACTTGGGGACAAACAATAAGTTCCCTTCAACGGACGTTACGTCAACGGACTGACGTATGGGGTCGTGCTTGAGAGCCCTATCACCTTCGCGTAGAAAAAAATGCGCCAATGAGCATCGGCCCAAGAGGAAAGAGCCAATGAGCATTGGGCAAGAGAGCTTTACGCCCACCCGGAAGCGGGTGTATAAAGCCAGCCGCTGCTCGCTTTTATTTAGATGTGCCGAATAGCCGCCTGTCGCTGGACTGCCGAGAACTGCTGGGCGAAGCCCAGGGGCTTCTGATGCCTCGCCTAAACGGTCCAAGGCAGCAGAGCTGGTTAGCACTCTGGGAGACCTGAGAGTGACGGTGGAAACTTCGCCATCGGGCCAGTCCCCGTTGTCCTCCCGGTCCTATACTGTGTCGAGATCTGAGCGGCCAGGTGGTAGTGCGGCTACTTTTGGCACTCCAGATGAGTACAGAATGTCGCTCACTGCATCGGAGAGTGGGCTGCTCTCCTCTGAGCTGGAGGACGACGCTGGACTCCCCCCTTCAGGACAGGCTGGTCCGGCTGACTCTGATTCGGAGGTGACAGCCGTGCTTGCCCAGGCAGCCGCGGCCATTGGGCTGGAGTGGAATCCTTCACCCAATCCAGAGCGCTCGCGGCTGCATGATTGGTTTTTTGGTTTCTGCTTCGCCCAGCAGTTCTCGCCAGTCCAGCGACAAACGGAGGCTATTCGGCACATCCTCCTGCGGCGTGATTCGACCTCTACGCCGCAACCTGCCCCCCCCGTCTGCCCGTCACCGAGGGCGTCTGTCTGCGACTGCTTCACCTGATCCGGTGAGGACCAGGCCACAGCCCCGTCCCAATCGAGCATGCTGTAGGAAGTCAACGCCCGCTCCTCAGGCCCCTGACAGGCCTTCCAAAAGGACGGCTAAGCGGCCCTGAGTTGAGTCGCCTGGAGGGAAGAGGGACTGCTCTTTTTCAGGAGGTGGTGACTGCACCACTCCTTCCCCTGGTGGAGGGCCGAATGGGGAATCTTTGGTTTTCTTTCATTCCGCCTGGCCCACATTGTCAATAAAAGAGCAGTTTCCCCGCCCTCTGGGCCATACTGGATGTTGCATACTCTACCTTCGCCACGGCGGGTGCGGGTGCGTTTGCAGGGCGTGGCCCCTCCTCATGCACTCAATGCCCCCCCGGCACTGGCACTTCTTCGGGCACGTCTCCAGCCCCTCTGGTACTGCTTGCATGGTTCAGCACCAAGACGGTGGTCCCACTGAAACTCTTTCAGAGGCTCCTGGGGCATATGACATCTACAGCTGCGGTCACTCCGAGTGACTATCACACCGACGGCCACCAAACCTTCAGCCCTTGGTCGGACCCTGCCTTCCTACGGGCCGGGGTGCCCTTAGAACAAGTGTCCAGGCACGTTGTTGTAACAACGGATGCCTCCAAGACAGGCTGGGACGCCGTATGCCATGGGCAGGCAGCTTCGAGCTCCTGGACAGGATCTCGGCCCCTGTGGCACATCAATTGCCTCGAGTTGATGGCAATGCTCTTGGCTCTGCACCGGTTTCTTCTGTTGCTGCTCGGCCACGTGCCCAAGGTTCCCACCATGCCTTTCAGAGATCAGGTGGTGAACCTGCAAGTGCTGCCCTTGAAGGAGGCAGATCCAGCCCTTTCCTTGCTGTGTCCCGTTCGTGCCCTGCGCATCTACATGGACTGCACTCAGAGCTTCAGCTGCTCTGATCAGCTCTTTGTCTGCTTCGGAGGGAGGCAGAAGGGGAAGGCCCTCTCCAAACAGAGGTTGGCCCACTGGATAGTGGATGCCATCACCTTGGCGTACCATGCCCACGGTATGCCGTGCCCCCCCTCCTCCTGGGCGTTGGTGCACGGCATTGGTGAGGGCTGGGCGACACCCAACACCTTTGCGAGTTTCTATAACCTTAGGGTAGAGCCTGTATACTCCCGTGTGTTGGGACCCACTGGCTAGTGGGTGGGAGGACAGGCTTGGTGTCTTCGCTTGCATTTCGCCTCCCGCCTGGGATAGGGGGTCTTAGACAGTTTTATTCCTCCGCAGTGGTTTCCCAGTAGGTGAACCTAACATTGTGATTTCTCCAGCACCCGCCGGTGAGCAGGCTTAGCAGAGGAGCCTCACGCCAGGCCGTGTATGTATGGCCGTGTATGTATGCCTCTGTCAGCCCTTGGGCTGGGCTAGGTGCTCCATGTCTAGTGATTCCCCGTTGGTGATCCCACATGCGAATTCTCCACAGTATGGTTCCCCTATTGGTGAACCCGTGTCTTTCCCTTGGTGCCAGTACGGCTGCCGGTCTCTGTGGGCAGTGGGCAGTGAGCCGTCCCAGTAGGTAGGACCTGCACAGAGACATAGATAGTACTGCCGGGTCAGTCTATACCTTATCTCCACACATTGGGTTGTGACATGCTGCCTGCGCGAAGCACTGGGAAAGTTACAGAGGCAGGGGAACTGTTTCACAGAGGCACGCTTTGCCTGCCCGTACAGACATTCCTAGCCTGTAACATGGGTCGGCTTGCGGCATTTTTCACAGGGACCCCATACGTCAGTCTGTTGACGTAACGTCGAACATGACTAACTGAAAGGGAACATCCGTTACATATGTAACCCCCGTTCTATAAAGGAGGGAAGGGAGGCGTTACGTCCCCCTGCCGCAAGCCCAACTCACCGCTGATTGGCCGGGACACATCTCGGCTCCTCAGCAAGAACCTGAATGAAAGCAAGCGGTGGCCGGTTTTATACACCCGCTTCCGGGTGGGCGTGACCCGGCGTGCAGCTCTCTTGCCCAATGCTCATTGGTTCTTTCCTCTCGGGTCGATGCTCATTGGTGCGTTTTTTTCTACGCGAAGGTGATAGGGCTCTCAAGCAAGACCCCATACGTCAGTCCGTTGATGTAACGTCTCCGTTCCCTCCTTTAAGGAACGGGGATTACATATGTAACCAGGATGTTCTAAGGTTTACCCCAAACATTCCTGAGGGACTTAAGCAAACCCAATGCAAAAATGTGAAGTTCCTGGAGAATCTTGCCTTGGTGCTACTGTGAAAGATCTCTGAGAAGGGTTCCCAAAAACCTAAATGTTTTCATGTCTTTATGACATTGCAACTAGAAATTACAAACCCAAATGATGGGTCTTTCTGTACTTCAATGTGTACTTAATATTTATATACTACACTGTTTTGTTACATTGTGTAATAAACACTGCAGAAATATGTGGGATTAATTTTGTGCCAATAAAAATGAATGCAAACATTGAGGAAATGAACAAAAATCTAAAAGAAAAAAAACACTTGATAGCAAAAGTGTAGCATGTTCATTAAACAAACCGTATTTTATCAAAAAAAATGTTTTAAATCTTCCTTTTCGCAAATCAGTTTTTGTTTATGCTTTCACAGTTTTTGTTTTCCATCCACAAATTTACATTTAACATTCTAATACACCTCATGTCTGGGCGGGGCTTAACTGTGCTCTTATTGGCTAGTTAGATTTTGACAGACAGTTCTCTGACCGGGAATTGGACTTCAGTGGAATGGATTGTCGGCAGCGTTCTGGATATGGTTATCAGTATTGTAAAGCCCTGTAGAGCCCTTGTTTAGCTTTTCCCGAAAAGTTTGACGGCCCTCCATGAAGATGCAAAGGTTTTTTGCTTCAATGTATGCTTTTCGTAAATGAACCGCCTTTCCTGTATCCCACAGACTCTAGTAGAATAGCTTTTGTTTGCTCTCTGCTCACCAGTAAGGCGCTGGACTGGGCTACAGCGGTGTGTAGGTTAGACGGCTCAGTTTTCCATACTTCTGATATCTTTTTGCAATGTTTCCGCAAAGTATTTGAACACCCAGCAGGTGGTAAGAGCCCGGGTAAACAGTTGCTGACATTCACTCAGAGTAAACTTACTGCTTCAGAGTACGCACTCACATTTCGCACCCTAGCAGCTCAAATGGTTTGGGTGGAGGACACGCTCAAGCTGCTTTTCAGAAGAGGCTTTAACAATGAACTGCAATCCAAACTAGCCTGTTGGGATGAGGGCAGAAACCTCGGGGAGTTCATTAAATTGGCTATACAGCTCGACAACCTGATACAGACACGTCGACCCTGTTCTAACCCTGCTCCATCTACCCAGGTAAACCTCTCCCATGTTGAATCCATGTAACTAGGATATACGCACCTAACTCAGGAGGAACGGACATGACGCATCCAGAAACACCTTTGCCTATACTGTGGGAGCCCGGCCATATAAAAGCCAACCCAGACCGACTCATGGTGAGTGCTCCCACTACTTCTATTCACGGAGCATCTAACATAACATTACCAGTTACAATTGTTATGGCAGGCCAAATTATATCCACCACTGCGCTAATCGATAGAGGGGCCACCGGTAACTTCATATCTAAATCCTTCGTTCAAGAGAACCATGTACCCTTAACCTCTTCTGATTGGTCTCTAACAGTGGAGGCGTTAGATGGTCGCCCATTAGGAGATGGAGTCACCCCTATGACCGAAAACCTTAAGCTATGTGTTGGAGTACCCCATTCAGAGGAGATTAAATTTTATGTTATTGCCTCTCACAATTATCCCAGTTGGGTTTACCCTGGTTAAGGCAGCATGAACCAGTCATCTCTTGGAGAGGGAGAACTACAGCAATGGGGCATTAACTGCCAAGATCAATGTTTGAAGAAGGTTAGAAGGTTAATACTGTCCCCGCTGAAAATCACAACCTTTTTAGAGGTTTTTAGTAAGAATAAGGCTTCACAACTCCCCCCACACTGTTCAACAGATTGTGCTATTGACCTGGTCCCCGGTGCAGTTCCCCCAAGGGACACATCTTCCCTTTATTTCGACCTGAATCAGAGGCTATGAAGGAGTACATTCAGGAAGAGTTATCCAAGGGGTTTATAAGACCCTTAAATTCTCCTTCCTCTGATTCTTTATTGTAAAGAAGGAGGATGGGGGGCATACAATAATCTAGACCTTGTATAGATTATCATGCGTTGAATGAGGTTACTATCAAATTTCGATATCCGTTACCCCTAGTACCCGCCGCTCTAGGACAACTTCGTTCCTAGAAGAAGACGAATGGCCTTCTCTACCACGTCTGGTCATTACGAGTACCTAGTCATGCCTTTTGGTCTAGCTAATAGTTCCTCTGTATTCCAGTCGTTCATGAATGACGTGCTTAGAGATATGCTCGAGACGTACGTTATAATTTATATTGACGATATCCTGATCTATTCTAACTCACTCCAAGAACACATCCATCATGTAAGATCTGTATTAAAACGTTTACTCGAATATCAGCTTTACGTTAAACAAGACAAATGCGAATTTCATCACACCAGTACATCCTTTCTGGGATACATAATCAGTCAAGATGGTGTTGCAATGGATGAAAAGAAGGTAGAATCCGTTTACAATTGGCCGCAACCAAGACCAGGAAGGAATTGCAAAAATTTTTAGGCTTTGCAAGTTTCTACAGACGTTTCATCAGAGGCTTTAGTTTAGTCGCTGCCCCACTTAGGTCATCAACGAAACAGACTGCTAATAAATTAAGATGGACCCCACAGGCCGAAATTGCTTCCAATGAATTAAAGAAAAGATTCACTTCTGCCCCAATTCTCAAGCAACCTGATCCGGACCTTCCATTTGTTGCATCTTCCATTTTGTAAACTTCTAACTTTTACTAGTCCATGATCTACCCAGCTTGGATCCCCCAAGTATCACCACTACTGCTGAAATCCTCAAGAACCATTACTGGTGGCCTTCTCTCACTCCGGATACAGTCAAATACATCCATCAATGTACTGTTTGCCAAAGCTCAAAGACTCCTAGACAACACCCCACAGGCTTATTACAACCTCTTCCAATACCCCAACGACCCTGGTCACACATTGCAATCAACTTCATAACAGATTTGCCCTCTTCTCAAGGTCATACCACAATTTTAACAATAATTGACAGATTCTCAATGAGGAATGAGTGCCTGTCGTCTCACTCCTCTCCCCAAACTTACCACTTTTCTAAAGACTGCTGAACTTTTATGTAATAATGTCTTCAGATTTTATGGTCTACCCGAGCACATTGTGTCTGACAGAGGTCCTTAATTTACCTCCCGAGTCTGATCTGCCTTTTTTAAGAGTCTGGGAGTTAACATTAGTCTTACGTCAGGTTATCACCCCCAGTCGAATGGTCAAACTAAGTGCCTTAATCAGGAGGTCACACGGTTCTTAAGGTCTTACTGTCAGGAGCACCAAACTAACTGGAGCAGATATTTAATGTGGGCCGAGTATGCACAGAACGTATGCTCCTGGACAATGGGTGTGGCTGTCAACCAAAGACCTTCGACTTAGGCTCCCATGCAGAAAACTCAGGTATGTTGGTCCTTTCCAAATAATAATAATAAATAAATAAATAATAAGACAAATTACCACAGTATCTTTTCTTTTTTGCCTTAGATTACCTGCTAATATTACCTTCTACCGTATATCTCCAATCTTCCACATGTCCCTCCTGAAACCCGCTGGTGACCCAGTCGGGAAGGCTGAGGACACACCCAGAAAACAGACCCCACCGATCATGGTCTATGGCGAGGAAGCCTACAGAGTCCGCGAACTGTTGGATTTAAGGCGTCGGGGAGGCATCCTGCAATATCTGGTGGACTGGGAGGGGTACGGCCCAGAGGAGAGATCTTGGGTTAACGCAGGTGATACCCTACTTTGACTGAGGAATTTTTACCGAACCATCCGGAGAAGCCGGCCCCTCGTCCCCGTGGCAGACCCCGGTGCCATCCGCCTCCTCGCGGCAGGAGTCGCTCGCAAGGGGGGGTGGCTCTGTTACGGTGGAGGCTCCAGCCTCCTCTACGCTCCTCTACAATTGTTCTCTGCCTTACCTTGATTTGCATTGTTTACCACTGTTGATTGTTTACTGCCTGTCTTGACCTTGGATTGTGTTTTGGATTCTGATTGTTTGCTGCCTGCCCCGACTTCTGCCTGCTTTACGATTACTCTACTGCTTTGCCCCTGCTACCTCTGTTTGCTGTTGCTTACCTTACTTGTTGACCATTATAATAAAGAAGCTGCATTTGGATCCTAACTTATCTGACTCTTCGTTACAGGCACTCCTGTGGTTTGTAAAGGTTTTACTCTCCATGTAGGTTTTAAATCCCCCTGTAAAAATGCATGTTTTTTCCACAATGCAGTGGAACTGTGATTCCAAAGTACAACTGGTGAGATCCTTTTTAAGAATTATGTGTAAGATTGTGTTAATTTATAAGATTATAATTGTTTATAATTGGATTATAAATCCAAATTACTTATATTTGTCAAATGCTGCTACAGCAAAGCAAATTTATAAGGTAACACCTACAGTTGGAGGTCTTTAGAAAGAATGTTTTATTAATTTTGTCTGCATTTTGCAAATAACCTTGCCATTGTATAACCATTTTTTGTGTCTGTTTTGTGACTTTTTTCTGAAAAGACACCACAATTCTCACTTTTAAATAATAAAGATAACGAGAAAACAGTTTATTCTATTTTCGATTAATGAAAATGCTTTTGAAAACGCTTCTGAAAACGCAGTTTCTTTGCTGTTGTGATATTACCATAATTACAGTAATAAACACACACTCTTTTTTGCCAAGGCTGTCTTGAGGGTGTAATTCAAAAACCACATAATGCAACATCCAAAATTGGATGACCAGACATATTTACATCTGATGAAGACAAGTGAAAGATAAATCATGACTCAAAAACATTATTCTAGCTTCCTAACATTTTCTTGTTTTTGTTTAGTCTTGACGTTATGTTGCAGTCTGTGTAGTCTACAATAGATTCAAAACATCAGTAAAGCAATACTGTGCGCACACATGCACGCACTATACACATCCCACACATATATGCCACACATACAATGGTGTCATAACAGGTTCTTGAAAATGAAGTTTCATGCCATTGAACTGTAAAGCTCAGGAGGCGTCTCTGGATAAGGTGTGGCTTCTGGCATATAATGAGGTAAATGCTTTGGTATAGTCATGGAATTTGTGTAGGAATGTGTAAAATAACACACTAATGCATAGCTGGGCCATTTCAAAAGAGGTCATTTTAAAAGGTAATTTTTACATTGATACCGAGTTGTGTTACCACTTCTGTAAATGCATATGTAACTGGTTCAAACTGTTGTGTGCACTTTCAAAAAATATGACTTTAGTGTCTAAGGCCAACTCTATCATCTGTGTTTTTCATCAAGTTGTTTTATTCATCAGGCACAGTATATTTTTGTCCCATTACTTGGTTAATTTTACGTATAATGGATTTTGTGTGTCATGTCTTGTTGAAGAAAGAAATGTGTTGGGGGTAACCACAAAATTGCTCTTTATTACTAATTTATTTTTCCTGTCAGAGAATAAATGATGACTTTATCTATCTTTAGACTCTAAAGTCAAACACACACACACACACACACACACAGTTACACACATGCAACCACAACAACCAACCAAACAAACAAAAAATTAAGAAACAAATATATGTGTAAAAAACAAATATGTAAAAACTATGCTTATTGAGCAGGGCTCGCAAAATTTCAAAATCCCTGGTAGCCTGTCGGACAGGCGCTCTTCAGATTTTGTTATTTTAATGTAGAATATTGTAAAATAGACAAAACATTAAGCAAAAACATTTACAAAACACAAACAACAATCATATAAAATAATCAAATTACAACCATCAATATGGTTCTAACTGAACTTTCTACGAACTTGTAAAAACAATATAGAACATAATTTAGTCTGTTAGATTCTGAATCTGAAATATCAAGTAAAGTCACAGATACGTTGAGGGCATAACATCTCCTTCATCAACTTTCTCTACTGTGCATCGCTCTCCACTTCAGAACTGAAATACCTGCGCAAATCCATGCGCATCTTATCCATCGCAATGTATGTCAATCCATCGCAATGTATGTCAATTATATAACAGGTCAGACTGTCTCATCTTACATGACTGGGTGCGCTGAACTGTATGGTGAATGGAAAGCAGACAGTAAGTGTTCAGCATACATGGGCACTAGTGTTGTCAAAAATATTGATAAATATCGATACTGAAATATATGAAATGGTACCGATACTCATTTCCCAAAGTATCGATACAGTAGCTGTGTTTACATGGACCCTAATAATCCGATTGTAAGGACTAGAAGCACAATCAGATTAAAAAAGTCACATGTAAACACATCAATCGGACTTAATTGGCCAGATTCGATCAAAATTTCAATCGGATTGTAAGAGGTGGTTTAAATCTTTGCTAATCCGATCGAGAGGAGATGTAAACAGTCCTGATTGAAAATGAATCTAGAAAGCTCTGCGCATGTGCAATGACGTACAAACCGCGTAATGACGTGTGGCGCACGGCTGTTGTTGTTAGATGGCGAGGCAAAACTGGACGGTTTAAACCACAATGTTGCTCAGTGTTTTAAATGTAAATTGGGCTTTGAAAAAACGCAAAAAGAAGCAATGGCGTAGCAACAGAGTGGCTGCTAGTATGGTATGGCGGGAAACGTGTATTCGTGTTCTGTGCGCATGTCAAAAGATCAAATCCGATTCTACACGTGTCATGTAAACGCACACATCAACCCAATTACTTTATTAAGCGTTCATGTAAACACTGCACTCTGATTCATCAATTTGATCGAATTCAATCCGATTGACACAAAAAGAGTCCATGTAAACGCAGCTACTGATAGCAGTCTAGCTTTGTCGCTTTCACTCTGTCGCTTCTTTCCAACAGCGAGTTGACACAGCACACGTGACCGTAGTGCCTGGCTCTTATTTGCTCCGGTTAAATAGCTTTAGTGAGTAAGATACGAGTGCGGGACACGACCGGCTTTGGTTGAGAAAGAACACAGCAGAAGTGCTGACTGCAACTATTTTAGATTTGAGGCATACGAACACGGAAAGGCAAAAGACACAAGCAAGCCAGTATGCAAGCGTTGTTACAAAGCAGTGCTAACAAAAGGTGCTAACACCACTAATTTAGCAAAGCACCTGAAAGACAGACACTCGAACCTATATAAAGAGTTTTGAGAGGTTGGTAACAGCTCTCATTTTAACATGAAATATTAACCAAGATGGTCCAGTATTGTTGCTAATGAGTGTCCTCATGTTGTTCCAGTGAGGTTTGTTTTTGCATGTGATGCACCTTTGCGCATCTGTGTTTACTATAGCGCTTCATTCATGTGCGTTGATCAAAGAATGTATGTGAATCCGAAATTAAAATCTGTTCATATTATACATGTTAATGTATTAACTAACATTAATGAAAAATGAGCAATACATTTGTTACAGTATTTATTAAACTTTGATCACAATGCTCTTGTTCTTGTGGCAGTTTTGTTCCCTGTGGTATCAAAAATGGTATCGAATATCGATATTTTTCAAGGTATCGTATCGAAGTTAGAAATTCCAGTATGGTGACAACACTAATGGGCACTCCTTCAACACTGTTCAAAAAGCATCTCAGGATGCACCTCAGGAAGCTGGCTGAGAGGATGACGACAGCTGTAATTTACGTGACTGCTTTGAAGAAATTTCAAGTTTTTGTTTTTTGGTCACTACATCATTCCCTTACAACCATTTGTGTTATTTGTGTTTGATGACTACTATTATTCTAAAATATGGTAAATGGTAATGGTAATAAAACAGTGGGCATGTGTAAACTTTGGACTGGTAGTGTATGAAAACATGCAAATACATACACATGTACACAGAAGGACACTGACAAAAAAACAAATATAAATGTACACAAATCACAAAAACAAACTTTTCTCTTTACACTTTCATTTATACTCTGCCCACATTTATGATTGCTTGCATTGCAAAAAATAAAAACAAATGATCTTCAATGATCTTTCGACACATTAATTTTGTGATTTGTGTCACAATTTTGGAATTGGAATTTTGCAATTTGCGTCACAAATGTGATACAACATCAGGCCGGACATTTTGCATTAGTTGCTTTTTGTGACTGTCACTGGCATCTGACTTTAGTCCTTAATTTAACCAATGCTTACATGGGCAATGTTTGTCATGGATAAACCAACAACAGTCATTATGAAAACATGAAGACACTTACTCTGCCTGAAGTTAGCTTTTGGCTGCGTCTACACTGCAAACCCTGCTCAGATGCAAACTTAAGTCCATATCCGATTTTTTGGTCGCCTGTTTACACATACAGCTCGTATCCGATGCGCGTTTACATTAATCTCCCGGCCAAAAAGATTAAATTGTGAACTTTTGCTAATTTAAATGTTCAAAAGTCAGCAAAAGTACACACAACATCAATTAATTAAAGCGAAAGCGTTTATTCAAATGTCGCCTTCATGAAACAGCTTTAATGTTTTTCACATGGGTGACAAAACAACTTAATATATCCTTATAGCCTTTTTATATTTGGCATTGATGCTCTTTATTTTGCACTAGCATTGCAGCCAGGTTCGGTTGCATGTGCTAAATGATGACGTTCAATGTAATCCGTCGTAGAACAGTGTTGTTACAGTGCCTTGCAAAAGTAAGAAAATTTTCCACATTTACAACACAATTCCAACCACAAACTTAAATGTTTTTGAGATTTCATGTAAAAGAAAAACACAAAGTAGCACATAATTGTGAAGTGGAACAAAAATGATACATGGTTTTTTAAATTTTAAGCAAATAAAAATCTGAAAAGTGTGGCTTGTATTGTTGCATTTGTATTCAGCCCCCCTGTGTTAATACTTCGTAGAGCCACCTTTCGCTGCAATTACAGCTGTATGTCTCTACCAGTCTACCAGCTCCATCCATCTTCCCATCAACTCTGACCAGCTTCCCTGTACCTGCTAAAGAAAAGCATCCCCACAGTATGATGCTGCCACCACCATGTTTCACAGTGGGGATGGTGTGTTCAAAAAGGCCAAAAAGTTCAACTTTGGTCTCATCTGACCAGAGCACCTTCTTCCACATGTTTGCTGTGTGCCCAACATGGCTTCTGGCAAACTGCAAACGGGACTTCTTATGTCTTTTTCAACAATGGCTTTCTTTCTGCCACTCTTCCATAAAGGCCAGATTTGTGGAGTACACGATTTATAGTTGTCCTGTGGACAGATTCTGCCACCTGAGCTGTGGATTTCTGCAGCTGTGTGTGACCATGAGTCTCTTGGCTGCTTCTCTGACCAGTGCTATCCTTGCTGGGTCTGTCAGTTTAGGTGGACAGCCATGTCTTGGTAGGTTTGCATTTGTGGCCTTCACAGAACAGGTGTGTTTATACTGAGACTAAAATACTCACAGATAGACTCTATTAACTAATTAGGTGACTTCTGAAGGCAATTGATTGCACTGGATTTTATTTAGGGGTATTAGAGTACAGGGGGCTGAATACAAATGCACGCCATACTTTTCAGATTTTTATTTGCTTAAAATTTGGAAAACTGTAAATCATTTTCATTCCACTTCACAAATGTGCTACTTTGTGTTGGTCTAATAAAATACATTTAAGTTTGTGTTTGTAAGGTGCAAATGGGGTATGAATACTTTTGCGAGGCACTGTATATCCAAGGTGAATCGGATATGTGTGTTTAGACGCAGGTCAGATGTCTGCAAATCAGATATGTATCCCATTTAAATCCACATTTAAAAGTGGCCCAGATCTGATACAAAAAATCTTGTGTGTTTACACATGTGCAGCCAATTCCGAAAAAAATCTTTTTTTTGCCAGTGTAAAGGCAGCCATTATGTTTGAACAGTAAAGTTGTGAATTATGATGTACATCTTTGCAGATTCAGAACTGAAATTCACATTGAACAATCGCACCAATATAAAAATAAACAAAGGGCCAGCCAGTTTTACACCCAAGAATACAGCCACCATGCCAGTGAGATGTGATAATGATTATGTGTCTAACAGCCTTGTAGAACACTGAACCGCTTATAATTACAGTAAGTCTCTCATCTGACTCATATAAATGTTTATTGAGATTACATAAATGACTCTGTAGTTCTAACAGTGAAGTAGCTGGCCAAACTCATTAATTTATTTGTGCAGCACTTTTCGCAGTTTGATTTGTTTCAAAGCAGTCAAACAGAGAAAGTGCTAAATAGACCCCAGTGAGCAAGCGAAAGGTGAAAACGGCAAAAAAAAATCTCCCTATAGTAATAATATAACATTCCTTTAAACATTTTTTAACAAGTAAAAACATTAGTTAAGAGCATGTTCATAAACAAGGCATATGGCACTTTTACTTAACCTCTTGCTTTCAAACTTTCAAAACATTTTGACTACTTTTATTGATACGTTTCATAGTTGTCCTATAAAAGCACTTAAAAAGTAAGACTTCTTATTGTTTATTAATTTTAATATAAAAAAGTAAGACTTCTATGAGCTAAAACCTAAGGCTACATAAGTCTTCAACATACAAGACCAAATGCTTTCTATGAAATACGCTTTTTTAATTTATTTTTCAGAAAAATTACATCTTACTCTAAAATGTCGAGTGTCTTTGGTTAAGTTTAATTTATGACTGACGTAAAGCCGTTTTAAATACTTTAACTCATAATCCCTGAGAGAACATGACGTTTGCTTATATGTCACTCACTGTTCTATATCTATAGGAATAATTCTACAGAGATAAAATATATACTATACACACACGTTTAACACACAAACAAAAGAATCATCTTAAAAAGGAAACTTAAATAAAATTTGCAATTTAATGTTACAGGTAATGATGACTTCTGAAACGACTGTGCAGCATATATAAGTTACCAGCCCCCCACTAAACTGAACAGTAGGATTCACCTGCTGCTCACTTGAGGTAGTTTTGGACTGCACTCACCTGAGGGGTCTGAAAGGTACGCCAAAGATGTTTCCGTAGGTATGAACACAAACTCTGTCCGTTCGTGCTGTCCTGGAACTGAGCACTCTTCTGAGGGCAGCGTTCAACGGCTGTGGGGTAATTTTGAGTGGGTAACAGACGCAGCAATCACTGCTTGAGCTCTATAATGCGCACGAATACACTGAGCACGTAGAATAGGAATGCATCTCAAAACCTAGTACGCTGGCTATCTAGACAAAATTCCTTGTCAACGTAACAGTGACATTGAAAGCGCTATGAAGCTTAAAGCTAGTATGCGCTATGTTGCCAACGTCAAGAAAAAAATGAATAACTCCATATATTTAAACTCTTCTATTTTAAAAATTCTGAAAAGTGCTAAACATGAATCTAAGTATCTCTAAATATTTTGCATGACTCTTAAGATTAAAAAAACATTATTTATAATACAATGTATAAAATCCTTAACGCTTGTACAGTGCTGTCTAATAAGGCTGCTGAGTATGTTTTGAGACACGGCTACTCCATTTCTCCTCCCATCTGGAACACCTTCGCAACACATTGGCTTAGTTTATGAGCCGAAATCTACGCCAAATTACTGGAAATGTATGCAAATTATACTATTAAACTATTAACTATACGACATGCAGACTACCGATTTTACTCCACCAGTTGTCAGCTCAATAACCCAATAACCCGTAATACCACGCAAAATCAATTGTTTTGTTACACAGAAAGCGTGACTGTTGGTGGTAGTGTAAAAAATGCATGTACGCCACCTTTTTTATGACATTCTGACAGAAACAAGTCTAAAGTGGAATTTTGCACTATAATAATCAAACTTGAAGTCATTCTTTGTTCGTAAGAAAATTTACTTGATTTATTATAGATTTATAAAAAAAATATGTTTTGTAATAACTAGTGTCGTAAAAAAAACAACTCTCGCCATTTAGAGCGCTGTTTGACAGTTTAACGCATTTTAATCTGTTACGGAAACATCTGAATCAGTTGCATGTTGAGATCCACCCTAACAGCTTCCAGTCAGCAATCAAAGCCAGCAATCAACAACTTTTAGTATATGTCATTGTTTTACATAGGTGTAATATAGATGTTAACAGGGCACATGGGTTTGGCTTAACGAAAAACTGTAACGTAATACTGCTCACCAACAGTCATAGAAAAAAAAAATGTCTGAAAGAGTGTGAAAAGAGGTTGTGTGAATGCATGAGTGCTACAAGCAAAATCATGTGTACATACTACTGAATAAAATCCATTAAAATGAGCTAACTCTAGTCACCACAGTATAATTATAGGTTTTTCAGCCAACTATGTTTTTCAGATTTTTTCAGAGTTAAATGTAGTCTCCTAAGAATGTATCTCTTTTCGGTATTTTTACTTCTCTTTTCTATAAGAAAAATACATTTTTAGGTAGTAAATATTTTTATTTTCTTTTTTACTACCAGTAATATATTACTATATATTATTTTAAGTCATCAAGTGCCACCTGCTGGAAACTCAGGTTGGCTGTGCTCGTTTTGTAAATTAAGTTGCTCAGCATTAACCTTTCTTAGGTGAGACTGAAGACCTCACTGAGAGATTCATTTT
>JAZGTJ010001130.1:51074-64425 GCA_036877575.1 Botia almorhae | reverse complement strand
ACTGTCACAGTCTCACAATTCACCTGCCTGTGTCTCACTAACTGTCACAGTCTCACAATTCACCTGCCTGTGCCTCACAAACTGTCACAGTCTCACAATTCACCTGCCTGTGCCTCACAAACTGTTACAGTCTCACAATTCACCTGCCTGTGTCTCACAAACTGTCACAGTCTCACAATTCACCTGCCAGTTTCTCACAAACTGTCACAGTCTCACAATTTACCTGCCTGTGCCTCACAAACTGTTACAGTCTCACAATTCACCTGCCTGTGTCTCACAAACTGTCACAGTCTCACAATTTACCTGCCTGTGCCTCACAAACTGTTACAGTCTCACAATTCACCTGCCTGTGTCTCACTAACTGTCACAGTCTCACAATTTACCTGCCTGTGTCTCACAAACTGTTACAGTCTCACAATTCACCTGCCTGTGTCTCACTAACTGTCACAGTCTTACAATTCACCTGCCTGTGTCTCACTAACTGTCACAGTCTCACAATTCACCTGCCTGTGTCTCACAAACTGTCACAGTCTCACAATTCACAAGCCTGTGCCTCACAAACTGTTACAGTCTCACAATTCACCTGCCTGTGTCTCACAAACAGCCACAGTCTCACAATTTAAACGCCTGTGTCTCATAAACTGCCACAGTCTCACAATTCATCTGCCTGTGCTGTAATTCGGTTACTCTGAAGGTCATTTGTTAGAAGTGAAAATGTCACAATGGATCTGATGTTGTAGCTCTCACTCCGGGATCTCTTTGGCTTTTTCTCGTCAGCTGGCGAGTGAGTAATTTCATTAGTTAAATATTCATACGTTTCTCTCGATTTGCATCACAGGGAGTTTTATTTTTTGCCCTTTTTTTAATCCTCTCAGGATGTTGTGAGAGAAAAGCCCCCAAAGAGAAAAGTACAACTGTCAGCACCTCAGCTGAAGCATCCATTGTTTTACACGGTTTAATTACAAAACCCCAGCACCGTTTCATGTTAAGATTATTCACTGCAGGAGGCCTATATAATTTGGACTGGAGGGTTTGTCATGTAATATAATACAATATAACAGGCTTTCAGTATTAGATTTCCGATTTTAGCCTCCTTGACATTTCAAGCTGCATGAACTAATACATCTGTTATTTGTCGATCATTTGATTATTAACATACTTCATAAACCAAATCAGCTACCCTGCTGGAGACTGGAGAGACACAGGCGAGACAGACACATTTCTCTTCTCCTCGTTCTCTGCGTTCTCGTGCTCGTTTTCCCTCACGTACATACAATTTTGGAGACGTGAATCTGTTATCACTCTGGTCACAAATTACAAGACTACTGCAGTGTGCACAGCTGAAGGATACATACAGCACAGTGTCTGAATGAGAGTTTGTTTACTATGAGAGAATGAGGTTTTACGGCTGGTTCACGTCGCCCCAAAAAAAATTAAAGGGGAAAAAAAAGTAAAATTCTTAATTTGGTTGTTGAATTTAGAATTTTTGGAGACATAACTGCCATTTTAATATTCACCAAACAAACATCAACATTCTAAATTTGCCTGGATTTAGAATGTTGTGGAAAAATGTTTACATTTTTTTATCATTTTCACACAGCCAACAACAAATCAACACCGATTTAGCTAAACTTAACAACAATTTGAATTTGGTATTTCCTGGCATTTGTTGGCGCAGAGTAAACCAGCCATTACTGTGGCTAAACAGAACTGAAAGTGTCACTGAAAGTGATGACATTTAAACAACTCTAAAGCCCTCAGATCACAGAAGGGCTAATATTTTGATTTTGAGGTGCTTATATTTGTTGTTATAGTTCCTTTACTGTGATTGTGTTTGGATTGACTTGAAGCTTTATGGTACACTTATATTGCCTTTGAAAGTGTATAAGAAACCGTAGTCTATCATCTGGTGATATAGCCAGCTTCAAGGGGACCTGTCACGTTTATAATTGTCTCTGTTTTTTCCAAAAATATTCTGTGCTTGTTCGGGCATGCAGAACGTTTGTGTCGCCACGCTGGTGTGCACGTTGGAAGTTTGCATGTGGAAAAGTCAGGTCAAAAGCGCGCAGAACTGCCATGAATGAGGCATAATCCATCTCACCTGCTGTTCTTTTACAGTGTAAATGATTCTGCCGGTAACCGTTTCACTGCAACAATCACAACTTAAATTAACTAAGGTGGGGTATAGAGAACAAAAACCCATGAGGAGCGACTGGACGGATGAGTCCTGGCGTGGATTTTCATCTAATCGACCTCGCTCTCGTTGCTCGCCCCCTCTGGACGTCTCAGCTTCTCGACCTGCTCGTTTATCTGTCCGTCACCCCCTTTCCTGTCTTCCGTCTGAACGCTAAGATGCTCAACCTCATCTGCATGGGTCACATCATCATCATCATCTTCCTCTTCATCGTCATCATCATCCTTCCTCTCTTCTTCTCCCTGGACTTCCATGCGGACCTGGTCCTTCAGGTCCAGAGGGAGCATGGACACCAGGCCCACCTCCCCGTTCAGGCAGTGCGAGCCGGGCGGGGTGGCCTGGGAGCTGTTGCCCTCTTTAACGGGAGAGGAGTTGGTGGACTCGTTGCTGACGGGTGAGATATCACTGCTGCTGTTGGTGTGGTTGACAGAAGGGGGGTTGGACAGTGAACCCGGTTTGAGAGGAATCTGCCAGGATGGGATTTTGGGAATGGAGGGCGAGGCGGGGAACTGCCTCCTGGGTAAATGAGAAAAAAGAAGAGGTGAATGAAAATTACAAGCGTGTGTTTCTTCAGAGCTGAATTCTCTCACAATGGAGCGCGTATTGCGCCTCGGGCGTATCTGACTAAAATATGCAAAAGCTAGTCATGCTATTGTGCTTTAGAAACATGCAGATTCGCCAGCATAAGATCTGCAGTATGTGGAAGTACAAGTATGCCACACCTGGCATTAAATTCAAAACAAAGCATGTTTTCACAACAAAGTAACTTTGATAAAGACGTCAAATATTTAATGTCACAGTACTTTAGTTGAATATACGAGGAATTTAATTTAGCAGATGGAGAATTTGTTTGTTCTTTTTTGTTTGTTTTCACAGTAAAGATTTCATCTGCTGTAAACATAATCTTGAAAAGAACAACCAGACAATACATTTCAACAGAGGAGAAAAAGGTTATTACAGCTCAAAATGTTTAATGAGAAGGAAACAACAGACAAACGAAAGCTTTTATCTGTGTGAATTTCAGCCGTATGCGATTATTCAGATCTTCGTTTGCATGATACATACGTAATCAAGTAAACATTAATGAAGGTAAGAGAAGATCCATCCTGGGGCATTGAAGGAACCTGTTGGATACATCAAGCCTCATTAACCAGTAATGAGTCGGTTCCAGCTACACGCCCCAGTGAGGAGAGCCATATGACAGATACAGATCAAACCATTTCGGTCACATTTATTTGCTAAACAATCCCAAGGCGTGCAAATATTGTCCGTTCTCTTCTCATTTACATATCAATAATATAAAACGCATTTTAGCAGACCTACTGAAGGTCCATTAATTTTTCCAAAATTTTAGACGCTCTTTAAAATAATGATATCGGTAACTGGGCAGCTGATGCGTAACATTTTTATTATTATACTATTTCATATTTAAAATCATGTGATGGGGTTAATTAAATTCAAGACTAAGTGTATATAGATGTATATATTATATATATATATATCCGATATAGTGGAAATAGTTCTGACTACACATTGTGATCAGCTAAAAGTATACGTTTGGCCTAACTTTGGTGAAATGCCAATATCCTTCCAAAACAACAACGACAAAAAAGTATATATATGTGTGTGTGTGTGTGTGTGTGTGTGTTTGTGTGTATTATCAAAACTTAGGCTGGAGACTGAGCGATGTTACCTGCTGAGAAGAAGACCTTTCAAAGACACGATCTCCGCCTTGAGCTCACTGATGCTCTGAGACTCCAGCATGCGGTTGGTTGCAGACGAGGCCTTTAAAACCAAACAACAAACAATTAATGTTACACCACTTTTATTCTCTCTTACAATCTTTGAAGATGAACATGAGACGCTGGATACTCCTCAGTGCTTTTCAACATCAGCCATTATTTACCGGAATCTGTTACATCGGTACGCATGCATAAACCTAAACCAACGTCTCCAGCTTTTACTGAAGCGCAGCTTTTGTCATTTGATTTGTCATTTGATGAGTCATTAAACAAAGTAAATAATCAGATGCATTTAGCCTGCCAATACATCAAACTACACCGCCAATGAGACCATAAAAGTTCTCAAAGTCATGATATCAAACTATAACTACACTGACAAAAATGATCTCTCCACCCAGAAGGTCAGGATCTTCTGGAAAAGGCTAAGCGAATTAATCATACCATTTTTACATATTTTTCCATATTGCAGACTGCTGATTTGAGGACAGGGGTGTTTGATAAGAGCTCTCGCACTCAACAATGGCAGCATTCATCAAGTCAGAGAGCTTTTTATTAAAAGAAACCTTATCACCAACTGCTTGCCAAGGGATGAATTGCTAAAGGGAATGATGGCCAATTGAGCTGGCTAGCAAACATTTGAATAGCAAATGACTTCAAAGAAAAAAAGGCCAAAAAATATTCCATCCATCATTTTTTTCAAAAGACAGGTGATTCATAATGTCGGTTTATAAAAAGAAACGCTCTTCTAGAGAAAAACATTTAGCGCACCGCAGAGAAACCACACTCGTAAATAACTGTGTTTTCACACGACAAAGCGCTCTCCGTTTCAAAACCCAACCCGAGGAACCTGACCGCTCAAACGTACGTTCAGACAGATTCATTTGCGGCCCAGAACCGCGTTTGGAGACGAACTATACCCTCCTGCAAAGTCACACTGGTACCTGACTCTCTAAACCATCCACAAACAAACAGCCCTGAATCAAACCCATAATCCTCCAGTTCTTTTGCTCTCTGAGGGGAAAAAGGAGGCAGAGAAGAGAAAGTGGAAAAGGAAGAAAAGAGGCTAAGGGGAAAAGGAAAATAAAAGTGTAATTAAGAACGTCCGAGTCAACAGAGGCGGCTAGTTAGAAAGCAGAGACCCCCATTCGAGAGGAGAGGGATAACTCAGACTTTTTCACATGTAATTAAATCGAAAGTAAATTAATTGAATCTATCTGAAAAGGATCAGACTCATTTACTGCGAGGGCTGGAAAGGGACGGCGAGCCGAGGTCGGGGTTTCTTCGTGTTTTTGCTCCTAAAGCCCTCAGATAAGTGTGCCGTTTTCTAAGAGGGCACATCTGATCCGATCTGAGCGTATTAGGCCCGATGAAGGCGCTGATATTATAGTCCTCACCTCATTATGGCCATCTGAATCCCGAACTCCCCACGGCGCCTGCATATTACAGCCCGAATGTGCCTCTCGCTCATTTTACCTTTGTACCGAAAAAAATTAATTGCTTCAGAGGCTGAGCTTACACTTCTCGGACATAAAATCTAAATAATATTTTGACAGAGGCTACAAAGCACCTCCATGCCACCCGTGTTTGAAGTTCAGGTAGCGCTTGCGAGTCCATCTTAATTTTGGGACATGAACATACACGCGCACACACACACGTTTACTTAAAAATAAAAAATCTTATCATAAAAATAATAAAAATCAAATCTTTTAAATCTAATATCTAAATGTAGACATTCTATACACTTCTTTTGTTTTATACACAACTAGTTATAAACAATATAACCTAACCCTAAATCTATACTTAAACCCTAACAGAACATATAAAAAATTATATACAATATTTTGACAGGATTTTTACAACTGAGGATACTCAGATTTGTCAGGTTTTGCTGACTTTTGGGTACTAATTTTCCTCAGTGTATGGTTAAGTAAACCCACACACACACACACACAGTGATGGCCATTTAATTGCCGTGGAAGGCTTTTCTCGGCTTGTCTTTGCCTGTGTGAGCCGCCATCCAGTCAGAGGGGTCAGGACAGTGTGATCGGGGTTCACCACCCTCTTAAGTGTGAACAAAGCTCCTCTTCAGTGTGGCTAATTATTTAAGGTGGTGGAGCGTTTTGTACATGAAAGGTATGTGCTTGTTCTTTTACCATAGCAGCACGGCAACAGGCAAACATGGAATACATTCGAGTACATGCCTGCAGACCATTAACAACAGATAACACCTTAACCAGGCGAGTTAAGAAATGTCTGAATGCAAATGAATTAACTGCTTTCCACTGCGATGATATTTTCACAGGGGCAACGCAAGTATATTTATGGTGGAATCAGCCAGAAAATAAATCCCAAGGGAGCGTTTCTGGTGAAAACACGGGTGCGATTTATTTCAGCCTGTTTATTCTCTCTCGGCGTGCCGGTAAATAAAATAAAACAAAAAACCAAGAGCTCCTAATCTTCCACAGGCAGCCGCTAATAAAGACGGCTATCGCTGGATTCGAACGCACGGCAATTAAACTCAACTAGTCGAGATGTGGATTCTGTAGGTAGAAAAATGACGTGTTTACACGTGTGGAGAACGACAGACCTGTGATTCGATATTAAAGTCTATCAAAGGGGAACAAGGAGTTTTGCCTAACAAATGAGCTCTCATGACAATCATAGCAGATAGTAGATGTTATACTTTTTGTTTTAAGTTGCTATGTGGTTGCCAGGGTGTGTCTGCTGATAGACCAAAAAAATAAACCTTGTCACAGATATGGATCTGGACTGAATTTTTACCCGTTTTCTAGTCTGGCAGAAGAAAACATCTGACCATTTAGAATATAGCAAATCTGTCTTCAGTATTGACAACAGTATTAACAGTATACTGCTTCCTCTTAATACTGTAATACTATTATATATTAACAACAATATATAATCACCCTAAACACAACTAAAGTACAATAAAAGATAGACAGATAGATAGACAGCCAAACAGACACACAGACCCTTTGAGGAAATTGAGGAAATTTCTAGCACATACATTTTTTTTATCTTAATGTAATAAAAAGATGTGCAATGCAGTTCACACGTCTCTAAAAGATCAAATTCGATTTCTTTTTCAGTCAACAATGACTTTATTAGTGGACATTTTAATAATATGGTGTAAATATGAGGAAATTGAAACAAAGTATGACGTTAGTCCAACGAGAACAATTGTTTAACCACATGTACAGTTTGTATGGTCATGATAGAGAAAGAGGGCCAACTGTACTCTCAGTACAGAACAGAACATACAGTGGCCCGCATAAGTATTGAGACAGTAAAGGAGAAATTGCTCTGTTTATGTAAAATGTTTTATGATTAAAAGTTAAAATGGGGCAAATGTACAGAATAACACATTTTTAGATATTTTTACTACTTTTCTGTCAGACTTAGCTTTCCTCATCTTCATCTTGGCTGATCTCACCGAACGCAAGACTCAGACTGCAGAAGCAATGGACAGAACTGATACTACATATTCCCTGCTTATAATGCTGTTCCTTTTAACTAAATGTAAATGTTAAAAACAGGCAAATAACACTTTATGCCTTTTGCATATTTATTATTTAATCATAAAAGATTTGATGACTGCACTTTTATTTTTTCTTTACTGTCCTAATACTTATGGAGGGCACTGTACTGTACTGTACTATACTTGTGTGGCTTTAAAAAAGTATAAGAGATGTTTTCCTAGCAGCTGAGGAAACAGAAGTCGCATGTGTTTTGGGTTAAATACACATTTCCGCATTAAAGAGTTTCATTGACAAGCTTGGCACGTCCTGCGCAGAGCAGAGAACCCCAAAAAGGCAGCTGAGAAAACCGCACACTAAACATGAAGTCTAAACGCGTGTCCCTAATCTCACGCCCAGACCTGAAAACAATTTCTGAATCGCACACATGGCTCTAGACAACAGGGCTCCGGATCTCTCAAAACAAAATTTAAGATCAGCGCTAAGTAGACTTTATGATTTGTTTAATGGGCGTTTTGATGTGAAGCGTACTTTATATACACTGTAGCTTTCCAGCAGGGCACTCATGACAAATGAAGCCCGAGCTTTTTAATTCAATCCGGAATTTGACAGGGAAAATTCCATTTCTCCTTGACTTTGGGCGGCTGCTGCGGATGACGGCTGAAAGTGTTTTAAACAATAGATCGATGTGAAGGCATTTTTCTGGAAGGCGTTTAGCAGAGGCGTCTCTAACAGCGGAATTGTGTTGGAGATATTATTTTTTGCCAAGTCAGTTTATGGATGAGAACTTTAAGAGGGCGACGGAAGGATGGGGAGGGAGGGTGTGTGCAGCGGTGAGTCTGCACTTCTGAAAAACTTCAGAAGGGTGCGAGATTCGTTTTTTCACTTCAGTTTCTGCAGGGCCAGATGTGTTTGCATATGTTTTCCTGCGGATCCAGATGCTTCAGTAAAACTCCCATGTGCTTAACAAGCTGTGGACATAAAACATGCCCTCGGTTGCAGTTCTAAAGCGCTTTTTGGCGCCCGTAACAGGATGATTTATCGCAGCATCTTGAGATACAAAGTGCATAGAGTTTCACGTTTTGAGGCGCGGCAATATGTTTTCAGCAGGCGTTGCATGCAAAACGCCTGCGATTTGTCACAGATGACGATTCTTTATAGATTACAAGCATGTGTCTTCAAAAAGCATTTGAAGCCTTTATCATCACGCCGAACATTCGTCTGAAAGATAATGACACCATAAAGCACTAAATTAGCAAATGATAAAGACAACACAATTCACACCAGACAAACAACAAAGATGAAAACTTCCTGCACCATAAAAATTTCTGCCATCTGTACTGTCTTTTCCATTTTATCTTATTTTACATTTTTTGCATTTGGTCCACGCTTTTTTCAAAGCAGCTTATGGTGAATTTAAAGTATGCATCTGATTATTATGCGTTTCCCTGAAAATCAAACCCACAACCTTCCCTGAAAATCAAACCCACAATCAAACCCTCACATTTACTCAAAACAACATGAAACCACCTGAGCGTATTTAACGTTTTAAAATCTCTAAATATAATACAACCGAACACATCAAACTCCTACAATCTGACCAAATATTGTTTCTTTAGTCTCTCAAAAACACAAACTTTGCTTTCAGGTTCAGTAAAGGGTGGAAGGTTAAACGAGGTCTCAGCTCAACTGAAAACAGCAGAGAGAGAGAGATCAGGAGGGGCGGCGCGGGTTCACTTCACGTCCCTGGATGTCTTGCTGGAGCTAGCCGAGATGGCCCTACACGTTCTTTATGGAGCTCCCATGACATGTCCTGTCCTGCTCATGTACATTTTTCTCTGCTGAACAGCATATGAGCTCTGTCACCACTAATATTCACATCAGGGCGAGGCATCAGTCTCAGTGTCAATGAAAAATGCCCCGTGTTGTTTTAAACTCAAAGTGGCCTTGTTTTATAGAGGCTGTGCCCCTGAAACCGAGTGCCACAGAGACCTTACAGAAATGCGAATGAGGCCTGTGCTTAAACTTAGCACGTCAACACAACAAGCGTCGACTATCGTGCATAAAATCTCGAGGAGAAATGACGTCACCCGGAAGGAATTCAACTATTTTGACTAAATTCCTTTGCTGTCTTTGCTTCTATTTCCATTCACACCCTCTCGTACCAAAGGTGAGATTCATAGAATAAAAAAGTAATTAGTGTATTTTTTTCAAGTTGTGCTGTCAGCTCACTTAAAGTGCAAGGAATGTTGCTGTCCGATGATGTCGGTGCACAAAAAAAGGAAAATTACAAAAATGTTGTCTGTTATCACTGTCGCATGCACGGTGAATCAAGAGGATTCATATCTCATTTTGGTTATACTTGTTCTGCAATGTGAAGAATGACAATAACTGGAGGAATGTTTGACTCTATAATCTGTTTCTTTTCAGGCACTTCTGTTAAATTAGGTCAAAATTGTTGCTTTGTTTCCACATATGGTCATTCACAGCGATTACAATACCGCTGGAGAAATCTTAAAGGGACAGTTCACCCAAAAATGTCATGGCGTGTCGAGGCGTGAGAAATTGAGAAATGTGAGGTTGGATTCATTTGACTTCAACGTGTGCAAAGGTAAGTACATAAAATAACCTGCATTTTTACGTTTCAAACAGAGGTGGCGACAGAGAGGTAAAAGGTATGGATTGCAGCTTTAATGGAGGAAATAAAGTCATACAGTTACCATTCCTACCATTCAAGGGTGTGTGTGTGTGTGTGTGTGTTTGCATCTGATTACCTGTGAGTTGGCCAGCTCTTGTGACAGTTCCTGAATCTTCTTCTGTTGCTGGACCAGCAGTTCTTGCACAGAGGTCAGGGTCATCTGTAGCTGAGTGACTGCAGCCAGAAACACACACACACACACACACAC
The DNA here is from genome assembly GCA_036877575.1 of Botia almorhae. Taxonomy (NCBI): domain Eukaryota; kingdom Metazoa; phylum Chordata; class Actinopteri; order Cypriniformes; family Botiidae; genus Botia; species Botia almorhae. The sequence goes on along the minus strand of JAZGTJ010001130.1, from coordinate 54,089 downwards.
ACATGCAGATTAGAGAAGAGAATTACCACATCTTCCAAACAGCAAACAGCAGCTTCGGTTTGGATCCAGTGCAAATCCGCATGTCTGTTTGTTTGAAACCATTAGCGTTGATCAACAACCAGTAGTTTTCTCTTTGATTTAGTCTTCAGCTCAATCAGTAATATAAGACACCTCTATTTGTACAAGATTAATCACCGACGTCTGCTCTTATATCAAATCACGCACTCTTAACCTCCATTAGCACGGGTTTGAAACGCCGCCTCTATCAAACTTGCCAAACAATCAACAAGACAGAAAAAACCCACTCGTTTGGGAGGCAAGAGGGCTAGACACCAGTGTCCTCACTAATCTTACTAAACACAGCTCATTTTCCATGCTCTCTGAAGATTGAATTATTGTCAGATCGTGCTGGTCGTGAGGATTAGAGAAAGCCCAAGAAAAACAGCCCTAGCAGGGCCAGAGTTGGTGTTAATAATGCGGGTATCATTTCAAATAACCCAGAGCACAAGTTGCTCTCTCCCCCTGTTTCCAGTCACACATGCATTCCCAAACAATGCATTAAGTTTCCAAACTGATTATGTTACAGAAAACCAATAAACGCCTCTATAAATCATGCTCTGTAAAGTGTTAAATCAACTCTAATTGGATTAACATCAGCAGATATTATTAGCTGCCGACTGTTGGCTCTCCAGCGCGTGGTTTCGGGGCTCTACTGGCGTAGAAACAGCCCTTTCGCTCTCTGGTTAGGAGCTGTAACGTGTTTATTTCTTCTTCACCTTTGCCTGTCTCAGTGGGAGAGACAACAATTGTAACAATGACTCGAAGTCAATAAAAGAAGATGAAAAATCACAACTTAAGCCTTTCTTATGTTCCTTCAACATTCAACCTACTGTTTTTATATTTGGGGTCCCCAAGACCTTGATGATGTACAAATAAAAATAAAAATATGTGTCCTGATCAAAACATAGTATTATATAAAATATTATAATTTTACCTTTTATATTATCTATTATCTATTATATTATCTATTATCTATTTATTATCTATTTATTTTTATTTAAGAATTAAAAAATAATAATAATCAAGCTCGAAGCAACGATGTCACCACGTCAACCTGCTGATTCTTAAGGCTGCTTTGGGAACGAGCACCAACTGTCTGTCCTAAACCCCGGCGCGCACACGCTCCAGACCTAAAACACACAAAATAATGCATCCATTTACTGTGGGTCGGGTTTCCACAAACCCCAAACAATTGGGCGAATTTGAGCTCTTGCAAGTGGCCTCACAGCTGCCGCGAGAAGGGAGCCCGTGTGTATAGCGTAAATTATTCAGTAAATACCTTAATATAACGTACACTGCATATGTCCAAGCCTGTCTGAGCCTTTATTGGCCAGCTGGTCACCAATATGCTCTCCACAGACAAAGAGAGCAAACAGCCAGTACAATTCCATTACAGCGCACGTGCGCGCGCGTGCGACCGAGCGCTTCCGAGAGATGTTCATTAATTGCGTGTGGAAGTTGTTGGGGAATTGTAATGGGAGTCAAGGCCCGTACTCAAAGCCTACGGACGCGACAGAGCCACATTTAAAGGAAGACATCACTCCACTGCGTTTGGCACTAAAGAAATACACGAACTTTAACAAAGGAGCGCAGGCAATTGGCAAGAGCGGCCGTCACTTGCTATTACTCATGTTGCGAGAAGAGGGGGAAACTCGCTCTGTAATTGCAACCCTTCCCAAACTGTTAAATGAAACAGTCATTAACTTCAATAGCAAGTTGGCTACTGCAGCCACAGCAAATTAGATCAGAGCCGTGACTGACTGAATGACTGGGGGTAGGTGAGGATCTTCCGAGAAAAATGGAGCGGCGGACGGAAGGGACGGAAAGAGGGAAGAAATGATCGCGGGCGGCGAGTGTTTCACGCAGCAAATATGAAAAGCAGATTCGGAACAATACAGAACAATATAAAAGCTCTTATCATCTGAATCTGAATGTGACGCTAAACAAACAGGAATCCTGCTAAAAACCAGCAGCGTAACACAAAGGAGGGATTTTTTGCATAGATGAACCAAAATGGCAATGAAGAGGCTCATTTGATAATCAGATAAAGAAAGCCACAAAAAGTTTGCACGCTATGGCTTGCAATTCATGGGCCTTTTGGTAACCCTCCCCAAACCAGACTACAAAAGCCAGGGTGCATAAGATTAAGGTGGAGACACGCAGCCTACAGGCTTTATCCTATATGCCCCAAATTTGCTTACTTTAATCTCCTGTATAATATAAACAACACACATCGGGAGATCATACACAGACAGATGTTTGGAAGCCTGATTTTTTTCTCTAGTTTTAAAAGGCAAAACTCAACATGGCTTAACGGCAACAGCACTCTGACCTAGTCTGCTTAACCATCAACACCGGGAACAAAGTCTTTTGTCTATTGTAAGTCATAATTACCCACTTTGCATGTAATGTTTCGCACACATAATGTTTCATTTTACATAATGTGTGTTACGTATAAACACGTTCAACCTTCCCGGGCACGTGAGGGAAAAAACTTTCCCCTACACAAAAGAAAAGTGTTAAAGATTTATGTACGCTTAGGGCTTCAAGTTTTAGTTTTTGTGTCAAACGATATTTGCAATAAAGCCATTTGGCGGTTTAATTTTACATTTTATAAACCTAGTCTTTATAAATAAGCAGCTGTCTCTGGTCCCCATTTACTTTAACGGTTTGAAAAAGTTTGGACATTCTGGTAAATATATCCATTTATGTTTTAAATAAGAAAAAGGAAAACGAACAGTGTTATAAAATAAACTGCATGTGTCGGGCCTTGTCCTTCATCAGAATAGAAAAAAAACCATCGCAAGAACGAAATCTTATTTACTCAGACGCAGTCACCCAGCTGCACGTCGACTGCGGCACTAACGAGACAAAGTTTCTTCTGGAAGTGTCCCGCTTTCATGGTTGCTGGGATGTTTAATTACACCGGCTGCGTAGCGGGTGGAGGGGGGGGGG